>JBBPKP010000064.1:0-13843 GCA_038089335.1 Boletellus aff. obscurococcineus | reverse complement strand
GTCATACGCAGATACTTAAGCAATAAGGCAAAGAGTCTCCTCGATCTCTCGTAATGCACTTTCTCATCCGCAGCCGATCCAGCCCGCTCCTTCTTCTCACCCACCATGTCCTTCGTGCGCGCTGCCACGCTGGCCCGCTCAGCGTTGCATTCTATGCCCCCCCGCAGTCACATCCAGGCTTGCCAGGCCGCGCTCTATTCCACACAAGCCTCACCCGCGCCGCAAAAGTCTGCCGGATCGAGATACCTTTGGCCCGCCGCCGCTGCCATCGGTGCCGGGCTTCTCTATGTCTACGCCTTCAGTGACAACCCGGCGCAAGCCAAGCCAAAGAAGACATTGACTAGTCCTCTAGATCCCAACAACTTCGTCGACCTCAAGCTCAAGAGGGTCGAGCCGTACAACCACAACACATCCAAGTGAGTCCTACCCCGGAATCGCGATACACCCGCCGACATATCTGAACAACAGATTTGTCTTTGATCTGGGCGAGGGAAAGGCTTCCCTCCTTCCTATAGCCTCGTGCGTGTCCCTCAAGGCGGAGGACCTTAGGGATGCAAATGGAAAGCCCATGCAGCGGCCCTATACACCGATATCCTCATCGGATTTGGAGGGAGAATTGACCTTCATCATCAAAAAGTATGAAACAGGCAACGTCTCGAAGTATATCCACTCTCTCAAGCCCGGTGACAAGCTCGCCGTCAAGGGTCCATTTCCGAAATGGCCTTGGAAGAGTAATCACACTTTGTTTCCCGTGTGGTGAGCGTCAGCTGAATTCGAGATAGTGAACGAGCTGGATGAAGTCGGCCTTGTCGGTGGAGGCACTGGCATGTGAGTCCGCATGTATTGAAGACCCCCTGTGTGTCTGACTGCGAACCGTCAAGTGCGCCGTTGTACCAGATTTTGCAATATGCACTCGCGGACAAGACCAACAAGACCAAATTTAAGCTGATCTTTGCAAACGTGACTGAAGCAGATATACTTCTTCGCGAGGAGCTGGATGCTATGAAGAAGACATACCCCGATAACTTCGACGTCGTTTATGTGCTTGACAAGCCCCCCACGAACTGGAAAGGTGATTGTGGATTCCTCCAGCTCCATAGATGATCCTTACAGCATGTCTTGGGACCAGGACCGGGCGGGTATGTCAACGCAGACCTCATTAAACAACACCTCGCACCTCCTTCTCTCGGTGACAAAGTGAAGGTCTTTGTTTGCGGTAAGTAGCACTCGTGGAGCAGATGGACTGCAGCCGACGAGTAGCACAGGCCCTCCGCTACAAGTTCTTTCTCTTGCTGGCAAAAAGGATGGCCCTTCCAAGCAAGGACAGCTGAGTGGTATCCTCAAGGATCTTGGGTACACTGCAGACCAGGTCAGGTGTGTTTCTGCGCTGTGCGACACGTTACTCACATGATGACTGCGCTAGGTCTACAAGTTCTGAGCGGAGATGTTGGTAGACGTAATCCCTAGATTACATAAGCAAAGTTACGCAGCGGACTGACGCGTGTGCTGATCACGCTGTAATCTACGTCGAGTCGTTCCTCCTGTCCGAGTCCGAGCCGGTGTGGATGATATCTTGATCGTCCCCAAATCCTACCAATGTCTGCACGCGGTCAATCACCGTCGCCCGTTCCAGATGCTGACTGTTTCCTTGCAGCTCATAGTTGCGATATTTCTTCTGTCATGGACCGCAGTGATTCCGGGCAGGTGCCCCGTCGCTTGCCATCGCCAACCCGCCCCACCCCATCCACAAGTGCTTCCAGAACACCCAGCACAGTGTCGGCCACCAGCTTCTATGCATCGAAGCCGCCGCCACTCCCCTCCCGAAAAAACGCTGGCTCAGCTCATACAAAGATCATCCAGCCCAGCACACCACCTCCAGTGTACAATTCTTTGGATGGCAGTTCCTTTCGTGAGCCACAGCTTGTCGAGGAGACGCCAATCGGCAACGATTCCATGCCTGGCCTCCCACCAGCCGATGATGTCCGCAGTGCATGGGGTCCGGTTGACAATACCAACACTTGGGCTGGGACCCAGCCAACGTGGGGCACGCCTGCGGACACGTGGAATACAGACACGATACCTTGGGACAGCACTGGAACTTGGGCCCAATCGTATGGCGAATCCTTGTCACTAGGCCCTCCTATCGACGGTCGGGATAATTTTGAAGAAGAACACTGGTGGGACACTTCTGTCCGCGATATTCACAAACGACCTGGCCCAGGAGTATTGCCGCCATACGTAGCTAATCTCTTGCACAATCCTGATCACTCCTTGTTTGTTGTCAGTGTCGATCCGCCAGATTTCAAGCCACTCTCTTCTTCCTCCTCAGGGGCCGGTGACGCATGTTCACCATTCCAGCCTCCTTCTGTGGACGACCTTAGGTACTCTATACCCCATCCGAACACATACTATTGCAGAAAGCACAATGGTTGGGTTCTTCTCCAGTGGCGTTCTTCCACAATGATGCCTCCTCTGGCAAAGTCTTTCGTTCCAGACCCAGAAACGCCCTTCCCGGACCTTGCACGTCGCAAACGATTGTCGTCGTGCGTGGGAGAGGGAGACCAATCTTTTGGGCGAGCAAACCTAACTCACCATTTCCATCGCTATGAAAGGGTCGTGGATGCACTAAAACTCGATCCGGCTTTCCGCCGCTCAGAGTGGGAAATATCCTTCCAGAAGAAACAAAAGCGGCGAAAAATCACTTCGCTTAGCCTGGATCCAATTTCACTTGATAAGATATCGGATAATACTATGGAAGACCCAGTTTCCGAAGAGGAAGGTGACTTGTTAGACCTCTATGTTTGTTGCCAATGCTCGCTGTATTGCATTGTATCCGAAATCATTCCTGGTGTTATACCTGTCAAGTACATCGAGGAGTTCACGCGAGAGAGATGGGATAACCCGGCTCCCAGTCACAGCCGGGAGCAATCCGTGGTTTCTGGGCTGGAGACTTTCCTACTGTATGTTTTGCCTTTCATGCAATGCTACCTGATACTCATAGAATGTAGTATCATTGAGAATAAACTATGGAAAGGGGAAAATAGGGACGTAACAATTTCTCGGTCAGCATTCCAACGAAAAATCGGGTGGTCACCCGTAGTGTGAGGATAAATCATGTTGTTTTTAGTTGTACTCATGCAGTTGGCGCACCTAGCCGCTGTATCTTTGACCACTTAGGCTTCGTCATCGCCGAAACAGTCACACCAGCTGGTGTGCGGGATACATCCCTTACCCCACCTGATACAGATCCACACACCCCAGAGGGCCGACAAAACGGCAGAAAGCTTCTCCGTTTCTGGGTGGAGACAAGCGCATGGTTGCTCGACTACCAGCGACGACATAGTATGCATTCACCGGATCTCCTACGCGTTCATTGAATTTCTTTTGCAGGCAACGCGCTGAAACAGTATAACTGTGCAAGAGTATGGGTGAAGCTGGATTCTGTCCGCGAAATGTATCAAATGGGCATAGGGGCACATCCTGATCAAAGTATGCCTTGCTTTGTCTATTATAATTGTTGAGTTGTTAAACGGATGTATAGTTCAAAGAATGGCAAAGCTTCCTGCGTACATAGAGTATGAGCCTGTTCAGCGTGCTCTAAGGGCGCTAGGACTGACTCCCGTGACATATTCGCCTGGTAGATTGATCTCTGTCATGATTCTTCGGCACTGACCAATATATCTCAGAGCTCTTGATATTTGCGTATCTGGCGCAATGCAGATGTGACCCTAGGCAAACATCGCATTATTTCACCCAATTTTATGCTGTTATCCAAGCGATTCAGGAGCTTGGAGATATTCCATCTCAGGAACTGCAAAACCTGGTTTTCCAAGAGCGTAGCCGAAACCGGTACACTGAAGAAGATCGTCTCAATTCCATCCGAATTCTTGGTTTTGGTAAAGACAATTTGCTGCGCGTCGACTACGAAGACGATATAGATGAAGACTTCTTAGTTGGTGCCTGGAGAGATTGTCTGAGGAGAGCTTGGAGGGACTCAAAGGACGGGACGCAGCGACTGAGGGACGCTAACGACGCATTCAGAATCCTAGCAGAGTCAAGAGGTAGTGTGAACTTACGAAAACTGTGGGAAGATTCCTCGAGGGACGGTATGGACCCAAGCCGGGCGTATACCATCCTAGAAATTCCTCCAGAAACGGACGACGGGATGTTGATGACTGTGTTCATGATGCGGGTACGTGTGTTGATGCTTCAACAGTATGTCGTATTCTTATGCATGGCTCGTTAGCTCGATGAACAACCTCACCAGGCCGAACGCATGAGGGAGGCATTGCTCACACTCGCAGAGGCCAGAGATAGTTCTCGACTGCGAGCCTTCTTGGAGACTGGGCAAGATCGTAAGCATTCTTTTCGACCGAATTCTAGTATCACAGCTTATGCCATGATTAGCAGGCGAGATAGCCCCAACCACACGGCAAGACTTTCCTAGAGGTCTCAATCAACTGGGCAACACATGCTATTTGAATTCCCTCTTGCAGTACTTTTACACCATCAAAGAGCTTCGTGATGCTGTTGCACCGTTGGCAAAGATGAGCATCAAGGCCTTGGAGGACGAGAAATACTCGGATGATGACCTCAAGAGACATCGTGTGGGTGGACGGTTGGTTACAAGGCGGGAGATTTTCCGGTCAAAGAGATGTAGGTTTGCTTAGAGCTCGGCGGGACAATCATCTTGACAATGCGCCAGTTGTCAGTCAATTGGCCAACTTGTTCTGGAGCCTTGAACATGCCGAGGAGGCTTCTGTCACACCTACGATGGATTTAGCCAAACTCGCACTTGTAACGTCGCGGGACGAGGAAGATGAAGAGGCGGAAAGCAGAGGGACCGAGTCCTCCAACGATACCGATGCCACCCTAGTAGAAGATTCGCAGTCTCCAGGCCGGCTCGCCACAGCGGACCCAGGTGACACCGTTCTTGGAAAACGCGCTCGAGATGACAAAGCGATGGATGTTGACGAGGACGGGTCGCCCAAGTCACCAGTTTCTGACTCCGAAAAGAACGGGTACGTGATGGTCTCGCATCCATCTTCGCCTCGTAGATCGAAGTCGCCTCGCCTCGATCCTGCCACGACTAGCTCGAGCTCAACGTCCAAGTCTATGCCGAAAGACACGGGTGCGAAGAATTCAGGTGGCGAAGATACAACCAAAAGATCGCATTTGCCTGATAGGACACCGCAGACAGTGTCTGACTCGGTGATGTTGTTCGGTAAGTCGTCGTTGACCTGGGTGAGCAACACATCCGTAGCTGTTCCAGGCAAACAGCACGATGTCTCCGAGTGTATGGATAATTGTATGTTTCAGATTGAGATCGCCTTACTAAACTTCAATGGCTTGAGCGATTCACAAGAGAAGCGGAGCCTTGTAAAAAGGTTGCCTTACCCCGTTGCAGCCCGCGGATGTCACGCTGACAATGATTGTCAGGCTTTTCTATGGCCAGCTGAGGCAACGCTTGACTCCGGACCAACGAAGGCCAAGGGTATCAATCACGGAGAAACAAGATCTATTCTCTCATCTTCCAGTGAATGTTACCGATAGTGGGATCGACGTCTACGACGGTCTAAGTCGGTACTTTGATGACCTGGTCGATTATGAGGGTGGGAAAGCGAGGATGGAGGTGTCATTAGTCGAGCTTCCCCCTTTACTACAGATTCAGCTGCAGGTGTGTTTTTCTCCCCTCATACGTGGTCGCAGACTTTTTATTTGTTTCAGCGGGTGCAGTTCAACCGAGAAACTTTGCAGCCCTACAAGTCTCAAGCATACGTGAAGTTTGGCGAGACGATTTATATGGATCGTTTCCTCGACTCGGCGGACCCACAAAAGAAAATGAAGAGTAAGCGCATACAGGCCGCGCTGACTGTGCGCAGGGAGCGGCTACGCCTGATCACTGAGAGCAAGGTATGTATTCGTTGTTCGTGAACATCCCGTACACGACGTATTTGATACTTGCAGCATGCACCGTTCGGCGCTTGTCTCGACAGTGCGCTCAACTTCGTCACCAAGCAGGAAAGCGTCGTTCTACCTCAACTGGATGATGAGCTTGTGGCTCTATTGAATAACGAGCAGGAGGTCATCAATGCAGAAGTCAAAGAACTTCGTGCTGAGATTGAGAGACTTAAAGAAGAACTGGAGGATGTTTGGAAGGACGACACCAGTTATGCCTATGAACTCACGTCGGTTTTCATCCACCGAGGCTCATCGCCGTCATTCGGGCACTACTTTTTCTACTCTCGAAACCTACCGGACAAACCGGACGAGTGGTTCAAGTATAATGATTCCAGTGTCACAGATGCACCGAAAGATGATGTTCTTGCGGATACCACCGGATCAAATGCGAACCCATATCTGGTGCGTTCCGTTCAAGGTCTTGCGACGAAGCCGTCTGATGAACTGGGAATCCAGCTGGTGTTTGCTCGTAGGGGCTCGGACGTTGTACACACTGTAAAACGAATTACGACACTCGTGGAAGACACAAATCCATGATTTACATTTGATATCCATCCATCATGGATGTAGCCCGTTTGTACCAAGTTTGGTGGACTTTTAGGTAGAATCATGCTCTGTGATGTGTAACACTACATTAGCCTGCATGATCAAGAGGTACAAATGACCAGCCTTGACGATGGACGCCTGGATTATATTCCGAAGATTCCTGTGGTCTACCCCTGTCATTTGGCTCCAGTTCTGTCAACAGGTCGTCTAGTGTTTCCAGGAGTTCGTCCAGTTTGACCTCTACCCCGCTAGCCATGGTATCAGCATTATCCAAGCGTGCCAGCGCCTCTGCTAATTCTGAGTCATCTGCAGAAATCCCCGCGCCTTCTTCCACAAGTGAAGTCAGTAACATGGCATCTGACTCTGTGTTCACAGTTACAGGTCGACCGTTTGGTGGGAGGCTGCAGTGGGAACCATCGGAGGACATGGTCGAGGAAGATATGTAGTGTGCGGAGTGCGAATTTGGCCAAAGGCGGTCGGAAAGCGGCCCCTCGGCACAGCTCTCGCTCATCCGAAACGTCGATGACCTCGCAAGCCGAGTCCGTCCAACAACTCCTCGCGTCATTCCCTGCGCGTCCGTTTGACCAGAAGACGCTTGACGACCAAGTCTCGCAGGAGGCACGCAAGTTCCGACATGTGTCTTCGCAAGAGAACGTGCGGAGTCGGTGGGAGTTGGTGCTCAGGACAGAGGTCTTCAATTTGGCGGTGCGTCTCGCCGTCGCGTCAGTCCCTCTGGTGCGGTTACCTCAACCGTGCGCGTTCATTTTCTAGGCGACGGAGGGGAGCGCGTTGAAGGAGGAGCGCGCGGACTACCACAGCGCCTTGCGAGACCGACTCGACCTCGTCCTCACGTTCACCGAGCAAGGTTCGCGCACTTGGTCACAAAGGGCCGCCCGAGTCTGACACGAACGCGCGTGCACGCAGACGCTTGTGAAGCTGCGTTCCCGTTTACAGTGCTCCAAGACTTGCTGGAGATGCAGACGATCGCCTCGTGCTCCCACATCTTCTCTTGGATAGAGAAGCAGGCATCTCGGCTCACGCGAGGGATGGTCCCGCAAAGGGGCAAGGCGCTGATCCTGCTTCGAACGCTCAATGACCTCCTTCGGCGCTTGTCTAAGACGGGCTCGACGACGATGTTTTGTGGCCGGATATTAACTTTTCTTAGTGGCGTCTTTCCTCTTGGCGAGAGGAGTGGTGTGAACTTGCGAGGCGAGTATGGGCCCATGTGGGAGGGGACTGTGGAAGTCGGTCGTGAGGATGCTGAAATGAAGGATGAGGCATTGAAGCAGTCTGCTCAGGGTGATAAGATGGACGTTGACGGGGACGATGAAGCGAAGGAACAGTCAAGAGTCGACAAGGATGGTATGACCATTTCATTATGTGCGCCTGCAGTGTCTCAAGTTTGTCATGGTCAGATTTCTACAAAACTTTCTGGTCCCTTCAACTCCCGTTCTCGCGACCACCCACCTTTGTCACCCCGGGGACTTTCGATGATTTCAAGCAGGCCGTCGAGAAAGTGTTACCTGTCATCAAAGAAGCTACGACGAAAGAGCGTGCTATGATGGGGAACAGGGCATCAGCAGCTCAATTTGCACCCCTAAAACGCAAGCGCGAGGTCGAGCCTGGGGAAGAGACCAACACCAGCGACTATTTCTTTGCAAAATTTCTTACAAGCCCAGATCTCCTAAGCCTCGAAGTCGGTTGATTCATATTGAAACGTCCAGCACTCAATTTACAATCTAATGCGTCTAGATCGCAGATACGCATTTCCGACGCCAAATCCTCTTTCAGCTGCTCATTCTTCTCAACCATTTGTTATCGTTCACAAAGGCGGAAAAGGCAACGTGGGCGACTCCGCGTAATCGGTCTCTCCAGATGGACTTTACTCTTGAGCCGCCAGATGCGCAGTGGGTTCAAGATACTATTGTCAAAGCGACAGCGGAATTGCGGTCGACAGCCCCAAATGGGCCTGCCTTTGCGGACACGGTGAACGTCATTCTTGAGCGGGAGAAAAACTGGGTAAAGTGGAAGAACGACTTGTGTGCACCATTTGACCGTGAGCCATGGAGCGCTGAGGTGGGCGGGAAGAAAGTCGGACTGGAGGAGACGACGAGGGAATTGTGCGCCAAGAGGAGAGTGGAACCGGAAGAATGGCAGTGGAGTCTAGGGTCTCAGCCGTTGACGGAGATTTGGGAAACGGGGTATAGAGATCTCTACGACATCCAAAATCCTTTCCAGTTGAGCTATTGCCAATTTTCACTCGAGGGATACGCGATTGACTGCGCTATCGTAGGGCGGGTGATGTCAAGGATTTCGTGAAGAAGATCAAGCAAGAAGATGCTCGCATCGAGATGCGAAGGAAAGCGTTGGCAAAGAACGCAGAAAGGATAGCTCAAGCTCGAGCCAAGGCCGCTGCGGCTCCGGTTCCGCCAGCAACAGAAACACCTGCTCTGGTGCAGGAGACGACAGCGTCAGGTTCTGATCCTGCCAAAGCGGAAGCCCCATCGAGTAGCCCCCAAGCTGTTGCTGGATCCCCGCTGCACCCCTCACTTCCTCCCAAGCCTGCCACGAGCGTGGCATCGGCCAAGGCACCTGGGAGTGACGGTGTATCGAATGCGCCGGCTGTCGCAGCTCCGGCTCCGATACCGCTGGCGCCTGCAGTGACGACTCCGATAGCACAGACACCAATACCAGTTCTGCCCGCCGACGAGCAAGTGCTGAAATTCGAAGACGTGAGCATCAGCCTTGGTTTGGTCTTCGATGACTAGCTGACACGCTTGCGCAGAACAAACACCGGTGGTCATGGCTCACTTTGCGTACTGCACGAGATCAGCACCTGCAACATTTCGGAAAGATCGGCACGGGTGACGTGCTTCTCCTCTCACAAGAGATCGAGGGTGAAAAGGAGCGGGAGCGAGAGCGAGAGAGGGAGAGGGAGAAGGCGCAGCGGATGGAGGAGGGTGGGACGAGCACCAACGGCGGTGGCGAGTCGGCGACGATGGCAGTCGATGAGAAAAAAGAGGCGTTTACGCCCGAAGGGAGGAGCAACGGGGTGATGGAGGGGGATGTGAGGATGGAGGAGCGATGACTGATAGCGTCGTTGGTCGGGCTCGTATGTAATGGACGTCGCTGAAATTAAAGCGAAGCCATCGCGTACTTTTCCAATTTTACCGCGCAGTCAAAACATGTCCACCGAGCATGGCCTACGAGTGCGTTCGTTCCGTCTTGCGGAGCACCCCACCTGCTCACCGTCTTCCCCGCAGCGTGTCCTGGTCACCGGCGGCGCAGGCTACATCGGTCGGTGTCGTCCTTGATGGTGCACGTTTTTCGGCTCATCCAGGCCTCCGACCGCAGGCTCCCATGTCGTGTTCGCCTTGCAGCAGACCAGAAGGTACAAGGTGATCTCGGTCGACAACCACCACAACTCGCACCGCGCCGCGCTGTCCCATGTCGCGCAGCTCGCGCGCGATGCCCTACCCGAGAACGCGACAGCAGCAGACAAGGACAGCGCAGAGATCGATGACATCCGATGCGACTTGACGAGTCGCGAGCAAGTCAGAGCCGTCTTTGACAAGTATGGCAGAGGCGGCATCTGGGGTGTCGTCCACATCGCCGTGCGTGGCTCGGCGTGTCCGTGTGGGCGTGCCGTTGACGCTCTGCTAGGCTTACAAGGCGGTCGGCGAGTCGGTCGAGATACCCTTGGCGTACTATACCAACAACGTGTCCGCGACCATCTCACTCTTGCAGATCATGTCGGACTATGACTGTACTCGGATCGTCTATTCGTCCTCCGCGACGGTGTACGGGACACCCCCGATCATCCCGATACCCGAGACGACGCGCCTGAAGGCGGACAGTCCCTATGGACGGACCAAGGTGATGTCGGAGACGATCATTGGCGATCTCTGCCACGGTTGGTCGAGGTCTATTTTTTTCGACGCGTTGCCGGGCTTACCAAAGGGCACAGCTGAGCCAGAGCGTTGGCGTGCTATTTCGCTTCGCTACTTCAAGTAGGCACTTTTATTCACCTCGGACTCGATCGCGTTGCTGAGTTTGGCATAGCCCTGCTGGCGCTCATCCTTCTGGGCTAATCGGGGAAGAACCCCGCGGTCGTCCTGGGAATCTTTTACCACTGCTAGCCCACATGGCGATCGGGCGTGTGGACGCCTCGACGCTCAAGGTGTTTGGAAACGACTATCCTACGCCGTAAGTCGGACGTGCGGAGGTCGGTCGTCGCTGATACGCCATCTAGGGACGGCACGTGTGTCCGGGACTATCTTCACGTGATCGACCTGGCGTCCGGACACCTGCTTGCCCTGGATGCGCTCGGGCCTGCCTCGCGCACGTTTGAGAACTGTCCTGACGCAGCGCGCTACAAGGCCTACAACCTGGGCAAGGGGCGCGGGATGAGCGTACTGCAGATTATCGATGCGATGCGCAAGGCAACAGGGTTTGATTACAAGTATGAGATCATCGGACGGCGGTGCGTCGAAACGAGGTTTGCTCCGGAAGGCACTAAATGTCAGCGCTGACAGGCACGGAGACGTTCCGGATTTGACGGCCGACCCGACGCTTGCAGAGAAGGAGCTCGGATTCAAGGCGCCGCAAACGTTGGAGGAGATGTGTCGGGATCTGTGGAACTGGCAGCAGAAGAATCCGGGGGGATATGGCTCGTGGTAGAGTGGGGCTATCTAGATGGGACGTCATGCATCATGGTCGATGGGCGTATTACATAATGCGGCTATGGCAATAAGGTCTGCGCAATCGGCGTCCATCGAGTGTTCTACTACCCGTCTGCCTGCTACACCATGGTTCGTGGCCCCGGACTGCATGTAGAGGTCGCTAAAGACGCCATCTGGACAGTCTTCATCCGGCTGGGAGGTCCGCATGTCGACGACCCACAAGGTGCCCTACTATTTCAACGTGAACACGAGCAGCTCGACGTGGGACCCGCCGCCGTTATCGAAAGAGGAGATACGCAGCCTTCCCGGGGCGCACTTGCTAGAGCAGCAGCCGTTACAGATCAGAGCGAGCCATCTGTTGATCAAGCACAAGGACAGCCGGCGACCATCGAGCTGGAAGGAAGTGCGTGATAATTCCCATCGTCAGTGAATAGCGTGCTGCACGACGCGTGCCTGCGCAGGCCACGATCACCCGGACCAAGGACGAGGCGATCGCCATCCTGCGCAAGCACCGAGCAGACATCGACGAGGCGGCGGACAAGGCGGAGAGGCTGGGCGAGCTCGCCAAGGTGCACTCCGACTGCGCCTCGCACGAAAAGCTGGGCGATCTCGGCCTGTTTGCGCGCGGCCAGATGCAGAAGCCGTTCGAGGACGCTGCGTTCGCGCTCGATGTGGGAGAGATCAGCGACGTCGTGAGCACGGACAGCGGCGTCCACATCATCATGAGGACGGCGTAGAGCGGGGCGGGTACATGGTCGTGTCGTGTGTGTAGTTTGCGAATGATGCTGTCGCACGGTCGCCGGTGTCCACAAATTGCACATCTCGTTTTCGATCCCGGACATGCTAGCACCGTTCGCGGAGCAAGACCTCCTGGCCGCGCTGGTCTCGACCGTCGTCGTCCTCGCGCCGCTGGCCTACGTGGTGCTTTCCAACAGGCGAAAGTCGCTTGGTGAGCGCCGACGTGTAGCACATGTCCCCGTTCTGAACCCGCGTCTTCGTAGGACAGACGGCCGACTCGCCCACGCCCGACTACTCGAGCTTCAACACGTCCAACCTCCGGGTGACGAAGCTCCTCGTTCACCCTATCAAGGTACTCTGCGACCCATCCCGCTTGCGTGCTTGACGCCGCCACCAGAGTTGCAAAGGCACGTCTGTTCGGGAAGCCAAGTACACGCTGCACGGTCTCGAAGTATGTCCCGTCTTACCCGAGTACGCTCACTCAACCCCGTTGCGCCAGAACGACCGCAAGTGGTGTATCATCAGGGCAGACAACCACGTCGTCGTGACGGCTCGGCAAGTGAGCAAGGTGCGCTGCCCGAGACGGTACGTTCAGCGTCTGCTGACGTGGTGGCGCAGCTCGTGTTGGTATGTCCCCGCATCTTCGCGGACCCTCTGGCCCCTGAAGGGGGTCATCTACAAGTCTCTTTTCCAGAGGACTCTGGTTGCGAACCGTTTCAAGTACCGCTTAATCCAAACGAGGACACGTTCCGCAAGTGGACAAGGTGGGCACCGCATCCTTTTCGCCAGCCCCGCTAAGCGGGGGAATGTCAGCGTTAATGTCGAACTTTGGGGTCAGACGGACATCGAGGGGTACATTTGTGAGGCCAATGGGGATCGGTCGCCATCGACGATCCTGTCCGAGTACGTCGGGTACCCCGTTCACTTGGTGGTCAAGGGACCACGTGTGCGGGTTTGTCCGCCTACCCTAAGGTTCCCAAAGCTGGACGTTCCTTCATATTTCCAGGACGGATACCCTCTTCTGTTGATGTCCGAGGAGAGCGTGGGTGCTGTTCAGGAACGAGTCAGAGATATGGTGGGCATGCAGGGCGTAAGCAAGAAATGGTCAGAGGAGGAGTTGCAGATTGAGCGGTACGAGGACAGATTGTGCTGGGTGCGGTGGGTTGACGTGTCACCGAACTGCAGATTCCGGCCCAACATCGTGTTCAAGGGGGCTGGTGCACCGTTTATCGAAGATGTGATTACTGAGCTTGCCATCTCTTCGGACAAAGGCACCGCTGTAGGCGCCATCAAGCTTGTGTCCAAATGCACTCGGTGCCTGGTGCGAATTATTAATGCAACGTCCGAAATACCGGCTGACGAGTCCACATTGTCCTGTCCGGTGACTTTCACAGCTGCCAAATGTCGACCCAGGCAGCGGCGTTCGCGATAGTGCGGTACCGTACAAGGCTATGATGAAGTTTCGGAGGGGGCTGGATCCTGCGCGAGCGGGTGCGCCATGTCTGGGGTGCAATGGGATACTCACGGGGGAGGGGGTGGTGAGGGTCGGTGACTGGGTGCATGTGCGCAAGATGGGTTTCGTTTGACATGTATCCAGTTTGTAGTGGTGTAATCAGACCTCGGCTAAGCGGATCCGGTCCACGGAAAACTCACTTGACGGGCCATGTCCACAGCCCGCTCCTCCTCCTCCTCCCCCTCCCCCTCCTCCGCCCGGCCCCGCCCCCTCTGACACCATGGCCATTAGCAGGTGGATGTCCTTCTCCCCACCCGTGGCCCCCCTCTCAGACACGCCCCCCCCAAAACCCGCGCCGGCCGTGTGCACCGCAGCCGACAGGAAGCAGTTTGGCCTCGAGAACGTACGTGGACCCTCCCCCGCCCCCCTTGTCCGTCTGATCGCCCATTTCGCAGTTTGCAAA
>JBBPKP010000063.1:0-13373 GCA_038089335.1 Boletellus aff. obscurococcineus | reverse complement strand
TTCTGCGGAGAAACCTAACCTAGACATCATGAAAGCGACAGCGCTTCACTTTGCACGCAGGGGATGGCTGGTGAAGCAGACGTTCTCGCGATGGCGACAGCGGTTGGACGACCGAGCCAAGTGGATCGAGGCGTGCAGACGAAGCACGCTGTACAAGGAAAAGGCACACGCCGAGCGTCTTTCGCGCAGCACTGCGAGTACCCCCTCGGCCGATGGCGACGGCGGCACCCGTCGAAAGACGGCGTCTGAGAGCCGCACGCCACTGAAGAAGCGCCTGCGTGCGCGTTTATCTGGGGAGTACCGACCGCCGGCGAACGACGAAGAGCTCGCGCGACGGTTTGAAAAGGTGAAGGGTCAGATCAAGCTGTCTCGCCAACGTTGGCTCAACGCTTCACCAGAACCACGAGGAGCATGCACGTCGCTGGGCGCGCGGGTCGTTTTTGGGTGTGCTGAGAAGCTATCTGGAGTCGACGAGGCGTGCGTTGCCCGAGAACTGGTCCGCATGGCTGTCGCTCAACGAGGAGAACGACGGGACGGCCGTTTGGCTAGAACAAAAGTTCGACGTGCCGGACTCGGGCAGGTGGAAGAATGAGCATGTGTTTCAGATACCAATTTCTAAAGACCGCATTGAGCTGGCGCCCTCATATCCAGGTGTCGTCGTGTTCGAACGCACGCCCTTGACGGATATCACGGATACTTTGGGAAGGTAGGACAATTCCTCTGTTTATTTTGTTTGCTCGTATTCTGAGAGTAGATGCACAGAAAATATCGCGTTCTGGAGGATTGCACGCGCTTGCGTGAAGTTATCGAGGCGTTTCCGGCGGACCGACATTACATTCCCTCCCTAATGTGCATTGCGTGGTCGGAAAGGGATTCGGACGCGTCCAAAGACTTTGATGATATGGTAGGCCAATTGGCCACCGGTCTTCCCCCATTGTTGATCTCTTTGTAGGTCGGATCAATGGTGGAGGGCGGCGTGCTGACATCGACACACGAGCTCTTGATCTCTGCTGGTGCTCTAGATATGGAGTCCAGGTTGGACGAGCTACTGCACGTCATTCCGTTTGATTTAGACGGCCGACTTGTCAAACATCTCTCTCTGAACGGTGGGCCAAGATCACTAACGCGGTGGTCCGCTTGTTCAGACATGTACCATTTGCAGATCTTTTTGGTGTCTGGGAACGTCAATGGGAAGAGGTGACGACGAAGTTGTTTGGCAATTGTACTGTCTATGGGGAGTGTGAGTCCATTTCCACGTACGGATCCGGGTGTTGGTGGCTGATTATATCTGAGAACAGTCGACTGGGACATGTATGCAAAGTTGCTAGAAGGTGCCATGCGCCTTTGGATTCGGATCGTTGGTTCTGTATCCGGCCTACTGCGGGATGATGTCAGCGCGAGTGACATTCCCCATTTGCAAGTTGCCAAGGACATGGACTCTGAGTAAGCTGTCGCCAGTTCTACGCATGCAGCGACGCTGAGCAAGGCATAGGGCAATGTTTCGTGCAGCCCTTGATTGGTTGCAGGGCCTCCCGGAGACCGACTCCACGGCCTCGTTGACGAGTGACATCGAAGCACATGAAAATCTTGGTCGAGGCAAGTAACTGTGACTTTCGCGAGACAAGGCACTCATCGTCTCCAGATTTTCCGACGGTGACGTTTCTGTCTCAGATGTATGCGCTAGCGCGTCCTATTGCGGCACGCATCGCAGAGGTCGACCCAGAGACCATCTACACTGTTTCTCGATCACGGCTCGACGACGTATGGAAGGCAGTCGAGGCGACGAAACTGTCGTTTGAAGAGCAGATGAAGTCGTATCATGTTGCCAAATTCAAACCTTCGAAACGACTTGCGTCCTTTGCGGAGCTGAGCTTGGACACGAGCGGGTGAGTCGTGCCACCTCTTAACTGAGCCGCGTTGAAATTCACCGTTTCCAGAACGTCCACGCCAGTGTCCAAGAAGCAGCGGCTGTCGCTGTCCGATGAAGCTCCAACGGACGAGGAGATGACCTCGTTCAGTTCGCCCTCCCCCTCGCTGAGTGTTGCAACCTCTGTCCCCTCTGAGCCCGTCCGTCACACGGTCGTCACCCCGGCCATGTTGCGTTCGCTGACCAAGGACATCCGCACCAAGTACGGTACTAATATCCCTCCACCCTCCGCTTCTCGGTAGTTGATCATTTCATACGTTGCATCGTTTTGCATACGCTGTGCCCCCGCCTGCTCTGTACTGATATTATTATTTTCCATCTGGTGATGCTACTGTTTTTGGTAATAATTTAAAACCGATGATGACACTTTAGCTGTCCGAACGCGCTGGTATACTTTCTTCCCAACCACCACCGTACGAGGCTGGCTAGACCCCCGCGTTCGTGGAGACGGTTACAAAATTGCTTGCAGAATGAGTACTTCTGCGAGCGCAGGCGAAGGGGGGGCCTCGAGCTCCCAGCCGCCGAGAAAGCCCATCGTCATCATCACGATCGGGATGGCGGGCGCAGGCAAGTCGACGTTTGTCCAGCGCCTCAATTCGCATTTGCACACCATCGACCCTTCGCGGCCACCCTACATCCTCAATCTCGATCCGGCGGTGACGCACGTCCCGTTTGAACCCAATATTGATATTCGAGACACGGTGAACTACAAGGAGGTCATGAAGCAGTGCGTGTCTCTATCGCCGTCTCGTTCACACTACAGACTGTGCAACAGGTACAATCTGGGTCCCAACGGTGGGATCTTGACGGCGCTGAACCTGTTTACGACCAAGTTTGATCAGGTATTGGATTTGGTGGAGAAGCGAGCAGAGGGCGTCGAGTGCGTCCGCTCTCTCCTTCTATACAAGTCCCCACGACAGACTCGGGTTTCGACAGTCACATCATACTCGACACGCCAGGCCAGATCGAGATCTTCACCTGGTCCGCATCAGGGGCTATCATTACCGACGCCGTTGCGTCCTCGTTTCCGTCTGTCGTGGCGTACATCATCGACACCCCGCGGACGACGGCACCGGCGACGTTCATGTCTAACATGTTGTACGCGTGCAGGTTTGTGTGTCGTCTCGGGACCCTCGGCGCCTCAGCTACTGACCCACCTGTAGTATTCTGTACAAGACCAGGCTCCCGTTCGTGCTCGTGTTCAACAAGACAGACGTGGTGTCTCACAGATTCGCGATCGAGTGGATGCAGGATTTCGAAGCATTTCAGGCGGCGTTGGCGACACATTCGGGATCGCGGGACGCCGATGGCGAGCCGACGTACATGAACAGTCTGATGAACAGCATGAGTCTAGTTTTGGACGAGTTTTACAAGCACCTCAAGGTGCGTTTGGGCCGCGTTTTTTTTTGGGGGGGGGTGCAGGGTCGGTCGGTCGTACCAAGGTTTCAGACAGTGATTTGTTGTCTAGGCTGTGGGTGTGTCGAGTTTGACAGGTGATGGCATGGAGGCGTTCCTGGCTGCCGTAGAAGAGTCGAGGGATGCGTACGAAAGGTGAGTATTTTTTCTTCTCTTTCCCTCGCCTGGTTCATTTTCGCGTGGCGGCTCTAGCGAATATCTTCCGGAACTTAAGCGCGCCCGGTCTGCGCGCGAGAAATCGCTGCAGGACGTCAAGGAGGTATCATTGAGCCGCTTCATGAGCGATCTTGCCGTGGATCGGGCCAAGAATCCGAGTGGTGCTCTCAAGGACCGGTGGGAATCCGAGGAAGAGAGTGATGATGAGGCGGACGTCGACGACGACATTATCGATCGGAGTGAGCCACGTCCAGCCGACTGACGCGTGTGCGCCAAGACTGACTCACTGATAGGCGAAGAACCGTGGCCAGGACAATACATTGATGTCACGCGGGTGCGGCGGCACGATGAGCAGATGAAGTGGCCACGGCCAGGATGAGCAATGTTTTTTTTTTCTTTTTTTTTTTCTTGAGCGGGTGCGTTGTTGCCCGAGCATGCTGCGGCTTACCGAGGAGGTAGATACACGTGTATAGGGGCAGTGTGGGTCCAAGGATCATGGGAATGAGTGGCCCTGGTGACGAGCGGGGGTGCATTAGACATGCCATATGTATAAACCTGGGCGGAGGCGGTGGCGATGTGATGAGATGGATCTTGCTGTTCGGCTTGCTTTAATTGACACCTCTTCGTATTTAACGTCCACCACACCAACGCGCGTTTCCTTCTCTACCACCACATGGATCGGTATGCGACTCGTGCATCGTTAGCGACGGTGCTGACGTCGCTTGCCCCCCAGCTACGCCAAAATCGAAAAAGTTGGTGCGTACAGCAGTACCACGCCTTTCGGCTGGTCGCGAATGACGACCATTTCGTGTGTGGCGTGCAAACCCTGCAGGCGAAGGTGTGCCTCCCTCGTCGCCGTCTTCTGCTGTTCCCAATGTAATAATGCAACGACGCACCTCGCGCAGGAACGTACGGCGTCGTCTACAAGGCGAGGGATGTGACCACGAACCAGATCGTCGCACTTAAGAAAATACGGCTCGAAGCAGAGGACGAGGGCGTCCCGAGCACTGCCATTCGCGAGATCAGCCTGCTCAAAGAACTCAAGGACGACAACATCGTCAGGTGGGTGGCATCGACGGCCCTCGTCGCGCGCGCGCTCAATCGAGGTGTGTGTGTGGGGGGAGCGGCGCAGGCTGTTGGACATTGTGCACGCGGACCAAAAGCTGTATCTCGTGTTCGAGTTTCTGGATGTCGACCTGAAGCGCTATATGGAGCATGCGAACACGAGTGGCACACCAATTTCGCTCGATATATCCAAGGTGGGTGCGTCGGCGTCTTTTCTGGCGTTGGGGATGTCGGCGCGTCCGTCCGTCCGGTTTCTTGTTTCTCTATGCGGCTTGATGGGGCTGGCCGCTGTCCGGCGCTGCACCTAGCCTTGCTTTTTGCATAGGCTGCCGTCATCCGAGACGCGCTGGATCACGTGACGTTATTGACCGTCCACGTTTTTCCGGTAGACCACGATGATGCTCAACTGATCATATTTAGAAATTTACGCATCAGCTCAGTTCTGGGCTGCTGTACTGCCATTCACACAGAATCCTTCATCGTGATCTTAAACCCCAAAACCTGCTTATTGACAAGCGTAACAACCTCAAGCTTGCAGATTTCGGCTTGGCGAGGGCATTCGGCATACCCATGAGGACGTATACCCACGAGGCAGGCGTCGCATGTTGCCGTTTGTGCTCCCGATTGACCACGGCGGATATCCTATTTTAGGTTGTCACGCTTTGGTACCGCGCGCCAGAAGTCTTGCTCGGGTCTAGGCATTATTCCACTGCGATCGACATGTGGTCGGTAGGGTGCATATTCGCAGAGATGGTCATGAGGGGGAACCCACTTTTTCCTGGGGACTCTGAGATCGACCAAATCTTCAAGATCTTCAGGTGCGTTGTGGGCGGTGTATATTTTCCATACCGCTGAGCTGGGTGCAAGAATCATGGGGACACCGAACGAGGAGATCTGGCCTGGCGTCAGTCAACTACCGGATTACAAGGAGACGTTCCCTCGATGGACTAGACAGGACTTGCAAAACGTCGTGCCCAACTTGGACGAGAAGGGCATCGACTTGCTATCAGTGAGGTTCTTTGACGCCGTCGTGATCTCCGCTCATCTGACCTCTCAGCGAACGCTGACTTATGACACGGCGAAACGGATTTCGGGTGCGTACTGCTTATCATTCGGGTCAGGGTCGTGCTAAGTGCATACAGCGAGACGTGCGCTCGTGCATCCCTGGTTCGCCGACTACAGTTCGTGAGGGGGGCGTGCCGTTGTTTGATTCCCTTGTCTAGTCTGTTAGCATACCCGCAATATTGTCCTAGTATGCACGCATGTTCTGTGGCGATATCGGACGGGGCCCGGCCGGGCTGTTGCCGTGAAAGGATGCGTGGCCGGAGCCATGCGGCGCGCATTGCCATTTAGTCACAGCTCCCAGTCACTCGCCATTTCCCATTCCTCCTCCTCCTGCCTCTCCCTGCCCCCATCCCCGCCTGATTGTCGTCGATAACCCCCGCCTTTATTGCCCTGCTCAGTATGGACGACGACGTCCAGTACCTCGGAACAAAACTGGCCCCCTCAGAGCCCCTCGCCGACCCCTGTGATGCCGCAGTGCACCCATCCGCCACGGGCATGTCTACCCTCTCCTCCCACCCTGCGCTCGCTGCTCATCCCCATCGCCTGCAGGCATCACCCTGCATGTCGACAAATGTGGCGACAAGCCCGCTTATGACCTGACCTTTCACCGCACCAACTCAAGCTATGTCAACATCGGGCGGAAATCAGGATCCGATGATAGGTCGATGCGACGGGAAAACGATGACCACAACGCCGTGTTTACATGCCAGGTCGTCAGCGCAAGGCATGCCAAGCTCATCCTCTCCAACAGTGGCCAGGTCCCTCCTCTATTATCGGCGCATGTATGCTAGCGCTAACGCATGTACTGCGTCGTCCCACAGGTCTACGTCGTCGACACCCACTCGCGGCACGGCACTCACCTCATGCGCCTTGGAGAGACCATCCCAAGAACGCTCCAGCCCGAAGTTGAGGTGCCCCTGGCCGATGGCGATTTGCTGACGTTTGGCAAGGTCGTTGGCGCTGGCTCGTACCACGTCTCTCCCGTTACCGCCCGCGTGGAGCTGCTGACTAGACACCCGTCTGCCGAGCCAGCCGCGGAGCGCGCGCTTACTCCTTTTAATCCCCCAAGCCCAGTCCGGCCTAGGCCGCGCAAGCTCAGCTCCGGGCGTTATGGCCTCATCTCTGCCTTGTTCTTGGAGTCCGATTCCTCGCGCTCGCGGTCTTCCATTTCCGTGTCCTCAGACGTGGCGTCTTCTCCATCAGAGCAGGACTCGGATGTAGACGACGAGCCCCAGTCGTGCATCCCCGCCGTCCTTCGCGACGATCAGGGGAAGCCGTCCGTCAAAATCCCTGCCTTCCGCAACTTCATCCGGGACATCTACCACAATGAAGCCTTGGTTTCGCCTGTCGTATTGGATGCAGACGATGAACCTTTGGAGGTAGACCCCCCTGCAGCAGCCCTCTGTGCTGATGCAGTCAGACCTCCGTCCCCCGTCGTCGTCGTCATCGAGCCCTTCTCCACTTCGCGCTCGCAGTCGCCAATGGAGGTGGGTACGCCATCTCTGTCCCCGTCCTCGGAGGTACAGCAGCCCGAGCCTGCCGTTGTGGGCGCATGGCCTGCCTCCAGACCCGAGTCTCGCCACACATCGCTCGAAGTGGAAACCGGGCGGTCGGAGCTACCTCCGGCGGCCGAGCCAGACCGAGAGCCCGTCTTAGTCCTCCCGATTCAGTCCTCTCCTTGTCAGGGCAGGGTGACACCTCTCTCCAACGATGCGCTCATCGAGTTGATGCACCGCCTTCCGCCGCCGCCGCCTTTCTTCCCGATTGGCGGGCCATTTAGCAACTCTATCACGTCCGACTTTGGTCTTCCGTCCGTTCAACCTCCGCCTCCACCCCCTCTACCGTTGCATCGGATGCCTCCTATCCACCCCCCCCACAAAGTTGTGACGGAATGTGTCAAGTCTGAAATCAAAGAGTTCCTCAAGAGTGTCGAGGTGTGTATCGTGCGCCGTGCGTGACGCATGCTGCTGATGGGTTTCATCCCCAGGACCGCATCACCGCCTTGCAGGATACTGTCAACGATCTGACGTCGCGCCAGTCCGTATCCGAGGAAGATGTATTCGATCTTGAGAGACGTGTCGACATGCTCGAGCCCGAGTCGGAGCGCTTGCTCTGCCGTGTCTCGGGCGCGGAGCGCAACATTGCATCCTTGTCGCTGTTACAGGGCCAGACGACGACGCTGCAAAATCATGTGACGACGGTTCGCGAGAGGTTGGACGTTTTAGAGTCCAAGTCCGCCGAAACACCGATGGACGACGTGCGGGCGTGCGCAAACGCCTTGAATGGCCTCGTCTCCGGTATGTCGTTCGTATTGGCGGTGTAGGATGCTGATCGAGTGACGTGGTCTTGTCCAGAAATGAGATCATTGCGTGAAGACGTCGAAAAGCGGATAGAGGCCAAGATGGAGGCAATCCAGATTGCGCGCACGGAGGCATTGGATGCGCTGAAGGAGGCGGTTCACCAGGCCGAAGTAGACCTTTTGCCCCACTTTTTTTGGCGATACTGACGATGTATGACAGTTGGTAAGGTCCCCGAAGAGGAAGCGCGAGGACGAAGAAGTGGGGGAGGCGGTACCCCGGGTCGTCGTGTCTGTGGAGTCCGTTTCGCGCAGTCCTTCTGTGGCCGTGCACGACATTCCGTCGGTCGAAATAGCGGCCCCCAAGGTCCTCGCGCCTCCGGCCCCTGTGGTGCAAGCGCCCGAGGTGGTGGAGCCCATACGGCCCCGCAAACGCGCTCGGACGGCCGTGTACGCTGTGGCACGTACGGCCGCTGCGATGGCAATTGGGGCAGCTGCCACGTGGTCTGCGCTGGCGTTTTCCTAGAGGTGAAGGCCGTCGGGTCCGTCGATGTGTGGTCGTGGCCGTGACGGAAGGCGTTGATTCGACGATCTGTTTTTTTTTTTTTTTCCTTGCACCTGATAGTTGTAATGTAATTGGATGACTCGCCCGTCGGCCCCTTTCTTCTTTCATGTACTTTTTTTCCGTTTCCCTTTTTTTCCGGTTTGATGGCGATGTGTGTTGTACGTGCGCGCTGTACTGTGGTGAGAACGCGCAATGTATGTGGTGTATGCACTCGTCGGTGTGGACGTGGCATTTTACGGGCCGTTGACTGACCGTGGGAGCTGCGGAGACTTTGGTCACATGATTCACATGAAGACCCTAGTCCCTGTGGTGATGCTATTGGCCGAAACACGTCGATAAGGTGATAAACATGGGTGTTGCTGTCAAGTCGGATATGGTGTAGCGGCTAACATGGCTGTCTTTCAGTCAATACGACATGAGATCATGTCACTGATCACAGCAGCTCCGGGTTCGACTCCCGGTATCCGAACTTTTTATTTTCCTCACTTTCCTCGTCGGCGGGCGAGGTCCGGCACATGTCTTATGCTTCTCGATGGCTCAAACACACTGCGGTCAGAGGGACGGAAGCGTCTCTGACGATAAGCGGCGAGTATCGGTTTCCGTTTCTAGATTTTTTTTAGAAAAAACCAAGAACAGTGACCTGAATGCGCGAGCGAGGTCATGACTGCGGCGAGCGACAAACGTGCGTAGCTAGCATATAAATAAATAGATAGGGAACGAAAGCACAAGAGAGATAATGTCTGCCTTGTTCCGAGCATGGGGGGGAGGGTGAGCAGCGCACCCACGCACGCGTCACGTGACCCCGTACGCTGCCCGTTCTTCCTCCGACCATGTGAACACGGGCAGTGCGTGCGCCTCGGTATTGAAGACCCACTTGTCGAGCGGGAGCGGATCGTCGTCCGAGAATAGGAGATAGAGATATTTGAGCGTCTCGGCCAAAAAGTAGCTGAAGAGGGGGTCGGTGACCATGTGAACGAAGATCGCGTGGGGCGTCCGACGTACCTCGGCATCGCGTCCATCTGGGTCGGATAGCTCGTGTGGACGTCCGCCACGCAGGCGTACCCAGCGTCTGTCTTGGCGTGGCGCTCGATGGCCTGGAAGACGTCCCAGCCACGGTGGCGCCACTTGACGTCTCCCGTCGTTTTCCACAGGAGGTAAAACGACTCGACAGCCTGGGAATCGGCGGATTGAACGTGCACGCACACACACAGCGTGACAGGCCACGCACCTCGGGCCGCAAATAATACGCCGTGTTCCCGACGACATAGTCCCTGCCAAACGTGTTCACCGTCTTGTCTTTCCTCCGCCCGGGTCGCAAGAACGCCTCGACGGTCACGTTCTCCGGCAGCGGGCTTGTCCACGGTGCCGTGTCGCCCACGCCGGGCGGTGGCGGTGGCGACGACGATCCCCCTCCGCCGAGCAGCCACCCAAGCAGGCCGCCCCGATGCTGCCGCTTCCAAGCGAGCAGCGCGTCCATCCACGGGATCCCACCGCCGTCCTCTCCGGGGACGATCTCCATGCGTATGACTTCAGGCCCCAGGCCCGTCGGCTGGTCCGCGTACGTCAGATAGCACGTCTGTGCGAGCCCCTCGGCCGCCCACAAGTGCAGGTCTGCCAGGTTGAACTCGGCGGCGCGGGTGTACGCAAAACGGTCCACGGGGGACAGTTTGTCGGCGAATGTGGCCACGTCGATACCTAGAGCATCGAGACGGTCGAGGGGAAGGAGGTGTACGCCGAGAGCGAGGAGGCCGGGGAGGAAACAGGAGAGGTGTTCAAAGGTGTAGGAGGGAATCACTGCGCGTTTCAGTTTGTAGCCGTCGGTCACGTACAGGAGGTGACGTCTCGGGGTGAGGAAGAGCAGGTTGTTGATGACGTACGAGGTGAAATAGAGATCTGTGTGCGCGAGGTCAGCCTCGGTGCCGTCGCCGTGGGCAAGACGAGAGACGGACACATTTCGAGATGACGTTTGTCTGTGCGTGCAGTCATTAGGAACTGCTTCAGAGTGTATTCGTGTCCGCTGTCGGCGGTAGCGCCGACGGAGAGCTTAAGGTTTCCTGGAAGGGTACGCCGTCGACCAGTTGAACGGGATCAGGCACGAGCGACCTACTATTGGATGGAGCACCCGTTTTCAGATTCCATTCGGTGGGAAACATTCCCCCGGATTCAGTAAGATCTGCGCCGTACAATACGTGGTTGATCAACGTCGCCTGAGGCGGCGCATCAGCATCAGCATCATGGAGGTAAAAAGAGGATGGCACAGACACGGTCCACATGCTCCCTTTTTCCTGTAATCTTTCCCAAGTACGCGTATTCCATCTGACAGGACGCTATTTCCGCCAGCATGCCAGAACTACATGCGAGCGTCCTTGCCCTAGAAGAAAATGTAGTATACACAACCAAATCGCCAGCGGGACCGACCTGTAGGTATCCACATCCAGACAAGGGAGCCCGCTCGTCGTGTTGAACGCGGGCGCCAATATGCTCCCAAGCTCATCCGCCTTTTCCCGCAAGAGATCGTCGCCTGTGATCGCGTGCGCGGCCAACAAACCACCGAGATAGCGGATGACCGTCTCGAACACGTTCACGAAATCGTTCTAAAAAGGGAGCAAAGGGGGTAGTACATGGGGCTTACACAGGGCGGCGGCGAAGGGACGTACGGTCGGCAGCGAAAAGTTGCTCTGTCGGATGACCGGCAACGCGCGCGCATACTCGTCTGTGAACCCCATGATGAGCATCGTGTCGAGGGCGTCGACTGCGGTGACGCCCCATCCATTAAAGCTGGGTGCGCGCGGTGTCAGCGGCTTCGCGTGTGCAATACCGACCGCCCATGGGGGACTCACTTGTCGGTGCTCTGGCTGGAAACGGGCAAAAGCTCATCGTGCGGGAAAGCATGCCGTTCGTAACCGTGGTAGGCATGTCGGAATGCCTCTTTCACTTGTGCTGCCCGTTCGGCCCACACGTTGGACGTCTCGGGAGGCCAGAAAGCAGGGTGTTGGAAGGAGGGAGATGCTCTGGTTCGTTGACGATGAGAATAATATAACGTGGCGAGGACGGCGGAGATGAGGAGGGTGAGGAGGACATGGCGGGTGGTGATTCGACGGCGCGAGCGGAGATGAAGGAAAGAGGTGACGCGCTGCAGGACGTTGGTCGGTACCAACGTCGCCATGCCCGTTGCGGACGACCGACGACCAGTTCCGCCTCGCCGCACTCTTGCTTGGATCAAAACACGGACACCGCAGTTGATGACACTGCACTCAACAAAACGAACGCTATCGACCGGTATGTAGTTTTCTCTCAAGCAAACACTGTCCCTGCGCACTAGCCTTGAACTCGCCCTCACAAGCCCACGTTGATAGGGCTGCACCCGACGTTGATGAGACCGTGCTGTTGTCATGTCAGCCAAATTCAGTCTTATCTGGCATGCCAGATTCGACCCACGAAGCTTGTGTTGTCACAACACACCACTTGTTGCTGACAGTTCGCCCCGCTTCCGATGATGCTCTCGCAGCCGAAACCTACGGCGCCCCCAGATTCCGCAACGAGGGAGGCCAGCAGCGCCTCAAGCACTCCTAGAATCCCGGTTTCCCCCGATGCGGTACCCTAAAGCAAGGTGTACACGACGCGTTAGAGATCGAGGTGAGCATCAGGGGCGGGGTGGAACGTACGTTGTAGGTCTGATTGCAGCATTTCAGGGAGCCGTTGTTGCACTCGTCGGTCACGGTTCCCTGGGCTTTGGTGACCGTGGCGAGCGCGAGTGACAGGACGACGGCGGACTTGAGAGCACGGGAGAACATGATTCTTCAATGAGAGACGGTGGATGACGATGGGGCGCTGAGGGGGCGAGCTTTATACGCTCGTCGAGTTCCCCGATCGCCCTGAATTCGATGACATGTGCGCGTCCGACACGATAGCAAAGAAGCGACCGACTTGACGCACATAAAAGGCCGAGGTCCAGTCAGAAAATGCCACAACCAGATGCTGCGGTGTGCCTGGACGAAGGAGATGCAAAAAAGTAAGACGAGCATCAAAGAACTCTGGGGCTTGGCGCGTTCATTTCGACCGCGGGCACCGACGATCGTCGCCATCAATCGATCATTGATATTAGACCTGGTAATGTTCCAACTTCTATGGAAGGCGCGCGTTCAAACAGGTAAGAAGTTCCCGTCGACATGCACGTCACCTAGCATTGCGCGGGCACCTCTACCCCGACATGGTCTGTCTACCCCACTGCGCCTCGCACTCCTCGCCGTGACGACCGATGGTGGTGGTGGTAGTACACCCGACATCGGATGGACCACCCAGGCCATGGATAACGTATGCTCTCTACCTACGATATTTGGGATGGGGTGGGTCGGCGCGGAGGGCCAGCGGACGTGTAAGGTGCACAGACGGTAGTGATTATCGCTCCCAGGCACGTTCCACTTGCATTTGGTGCGCTGGCATGCACTGTTCGGTGGTCGCACTGAGGATGACGACGACGACCCTCTAGCTGGATGCCGGTGGCTGACTAGGACTCCTGGGACGACAGAAGGGTCAGTGAGCTCTTACCTACCGATCTTGCGGTCGTGCTTTCGTGCCTGGTTTCGTCTCCGCCGTGGTGGTGGGGATCCCCCGAGCATCGTACCCAAACAGATCGAAAGCGTCTCGCAAGACAGGACTGGCTATCGTATCCCAAATGTTAAATTCAAACACAAATTGGAAAAGCCTTTCAAGATGGAATCAGTAATTGGTCCACGCCGTGGACGCTACAGCTTCCCTAATTTGCTCTTGTGTTGCATCATGGGCAGCCGAGTTCCCTGTCATTCGAATCTTGTTGCTTGGAAATAGAAGATGCAGGGCACTCCTGCAAGGGCGCGTAGAGGCCATGTGACTGGCCAAGGATA
>JBBPKP010000062.1:1348-14503 GCA_038089335.1 Boletellus aff. obscurococcineus | reverse complement strand
CATTACTTAATAGTCCCCGGATACCTATAGTTGACTCGGTTTGCTAGGACCTTGCTGAACGGTTCAAGCCTCACTGCAATTATACTGTCCAAGCCAAGCTCTCCAAAATATTCAGTCTGCCAGTTTCATCTCACCCACATTGTCTGGAAAATACCGGTCTTTACGGTTCCGCTGAGCAGTGTGTGGTGCAGTATTATTGGCTCCGTACGATCTCGACTAATTTCGAGGTCATTCGGGAACGGCAAAGTAACGATGAGCCCGCTGGTTTCAGAAGTCCAACTTGATTCAATGTAAAGAGGGTGCGAAGGAAAGTTGGCAGGCTTGGGTTGTGAGTCCCTTCAGAGTCGATTTCGATGGTGCCAGCGGTCTTGGTAATGATTAACTGGACAGATAAATGAACGCGTCCGACTCTATCCTTGGTTCCATCCTTACGCTATTCGCGCTTGTGTTCGCAATACTCTGGACGCCGCCGCTTTGAAAGTAGAGAAGTCAGAAACCTGAGTACCTTGCATGACCTCATGGCAACACACAGCGTCGTGGACGATGCAGACCAGGCTGATCCTGAATACCCGCAGTCAGAAACCAAATTTGGGATGCATATATAAATGTGAACAACAGTACGTGCTCGTGAAGCTTCCTTCATCTGCCATCACTGGCACCATCCTCTGGTGCGTCCACTGCGAATATCATGGCGACCATGAACGATAAGAGAGGTCGCGTTTCTGCCCTCGTATGTTGTTTTCATTCTGGCGTGTTTATTCGCTGAACCAGTGGACTAGCAGACCACGGAAAGATCTGTGTCTCGGCCATTTATTGTGTGCAGTCTCAACTCGAAACGGTACGCGGGACGGGAGACAGGAATGGTGTGGGTGTGGGCCATCAAGGAAGCGAGGAACGATCCCGGCAGCTTTCCAGCGTCTATAAATGTCGCCTCTCGCATATCGACTGCGAACGTCATGGTGATCGCGAGCAACAACGATGGACCCATGCCTGATTTCGTACGTCGTTTCCATTCTACCATGTCTTTTCACTAGATTAACTAGCTAATAGATAACGGAAAGATCTGTCTCGCAGCCGTTTGTCATGTGCAGGGTTAACTCGTAGCGATATACTGGGTCAGAGACAGGGGCGGCAGAGCTATGAGTGATCTCACGGGCGAAGCGCAAACCCAACGCCCCTCCATCTTCTGTTACTCACCACATCCCCTACCGTAC
The DNA here is from genome assembly GCA_038089335.1 of Boletellus aff. obscurococcineus. Lineage (NCBI taxonomy): Eukaryota > Fungi > Basidiomycota > Agaricomycetes > Boletales > Boletaceae > Boletellus > Boletellus aff. obscurococcineus. The sequence goes on along the minus strand of JBBPKP010000062.1, from coordinate 13,289 downwards.
ATTAATCATGAACGCGGCGGCCGTGAAACGAGAACGGAAGTATTCCTGGCCTCGTACGTTGTCTTTTTTCTGTCTTGTTTGTTCACTGGGCCAATGGACTAGCAGACGGTGGGAAGCTCTGTGGCACGGCGATATGCAGTCTCTATTCGAAACGATGCACTGGGCCGAGGACAAGAATGGCGAGGCTGATCAGGGACGGGTTGGGTAGGGGATCGGCCCAGATTGACGACATGTTGAGGCCCGGTTGACACGCGGACATTCTGAGTCAGTCTCCTCTTCTAAGGGGCTGTCGCCATTCAGTGCCATGGTACAAACGACAGAAAGGCCAACAACATGCGTGGCTGGGCCGGGAAATCCGGTAGAGGTTAACGACCGGATGCGCGAACCGGCTGTCGGTGAGCGAGTGCCAATGGACATACCCTCGGAGGGGAACACGAGCCAGGTGGAACTAACGACTGTGTACGCGGAGGATAATCGGCCAGCAATATCTCTGGCTGCGATCAACATCGTCCGCGGGACGTGTCTCGGTGTAGCGCAGGGCCAGTCGGTTTGGTGACCATGGGCAGCAACACGTCTAGGCTTCACGCAGGCATCCTGCGACCAGATACGACGTTTGGGACACGCATATACTCTTTCCTCTGCTATCTCCTCTCTTGGATGATTCCTACTTTCTGCCAGGATCTCAAGTCTTGGGCTTGGCAAAACTGGGAAGTGATTCTCCTGCGCCATCCGACATCATCCCTGGAATGACACATGTCCTGGAAGAGGTGGTCAATAACAAACCCCGACATCACCAAGTCTCGAAAACCACCCTCCGATGATGCTGGGACGATTGCGATGACTGGCAGCCATTGCTACATCGCATTCAACTACCCATGTGCGCTGGCATTCTTTTCGTCCACCCTTCCCTCGCATTGCTTTAAGTTGACCGTGGATGCGTGATGGTATGATCCAGCTGTTCATTGTGATGACTTCATCTCACTTTTTTCTTAACTGCGAAACTTGTGCCTTTATGCCGATACCCCTGCGTAGCTCCGACTTGAGCAGTCTTTCTCAAGGATCGTCGCTATCTTCCTTCACGCATCCATTGACTCCATAAAATCTCCGATTACCGCGTTCTTCCGACAAACCTAGCATGGACCACCCTTCGGCCACCGTTAACGTCAACATCATTGCTTTATTACTTCCGAGATTCTCCAGTAGTCAAACGTTGACTGTCTTTCCGGTCCGACAACCTCGTTTCCCGTTGTGTTCATCGCAGCCCAAGATCGAGAGAAACAGCTAGGAGGGTGAACATCACTTCCATCCTCCATGATGATAGATTTTCCCCATACCTTACCCCGACAGTCTGCATACGCCTTTTCTCCAGCACGCCCATTTAGGGCGCAGAGAGAGCCTAGAGGTAGCGTGCAGTGGTGGTGGCATGGTGTTCAAATCTCACCTTCGGGCCTGGTCTAACCGATCTATCGTCTGTCCATCTTTCGCGGTGGCGACTGGGCTGGATGGTGTGATGAGGTTCGGCATGGACGATGTGACAACGATAACGGAGACTTGGGGCGCGTTCACGCGCGTCTCGCACGGCGATGGCTGACAAGGTCAGCCGTGTACGGTACTTGGCGACTCGGAACGAAGTGGGCGAGGTCGACAGCGAAGGAACAAGTGAGTCTGCTCGAGCCGGGCAAGCGCGGGACTCGGTCTTCAGGCACGGACTGCGACGAACCTGCGCACGACAAGGTCGACGGTAACCTTCAAGCCAGAAGAAGGGTGGCCCTGTTTGGTGGGTCGCATGGAGATCGCGGAAGACCCAGTGTCAATGGTCAGCGCAAGGGGTGGTTGGGACGTGGTGTAGGCGCTTGGACAGGACTTGACTCGCGGTGAAAGTTCAGTTCGGTCCTACCTGGGTGCGTCATATTCCTGTGATTGTGTCCCCAGCACCGGAACCAGGTACCGGTTCTCGTCTGGTTTTCTTTCCCTTCCGCCTCTTGCATTCTGTCAGTGGACTCCGATATATTCCGACACTGGGACTGGTCTCTATATATTGTTGCCTGGGGGTGCTTGCAGAGGGCCCTTCGCCCGCACGGGCCTGTTCCTTTTTTAGGTCCGTCTAGTACATTTATCGTATCGCATAGCAGCATTTGTGTATCGAGTATCATTTAGCATGAGAAAGATATGGGGTTTCTTGGTCGTACGAGGTGACTACTATTGGCCCGAGGTGGCAAGGGTGTATCACCATGTACAGCGTGGGCAGTGCGGTCTCGGGCCTGCAGTGCTTTATGCAAGCGCTGGTGCAATCGCCACGTTCTCTTGCATCCACCTCAGTGGGAGTCCTACTTTCTGAGAAATGTTCGCGTCGCACCAGATCTTCCACAGTTCGACCTCCGCGCAACTAGCGCAGTCGATTTTTGGCCCGACTCGTCGATCTGGCGGATCGGCGAGTCGCACGACATCCAGGACATTGCAGTTCGCCAACGGGTACGAGTTCACCACTATACACCCGTTTGTCGTATCACTTTCTTAAGCTTTTACCTATTTGTCCAAGCTACTTTGTTTACCCACTGTTTCATAATGCTGGGCGTTGTGTCGGTGCGGACTGAGAGGCTTGCGAGACGACAGATGGCGAGAGTACGCAAGGGAGAGCGGAGGTTGCATAAATTGTGCCACGTTGCCATGAAGGCCGTTACTCTTCATCTCGACCCCCCGTGTCCATCTTGGGCCGCTGTCATCCGAGAATACAAAAGAAAAGTCAAGCTAGTCCGTCAGTCCCGCCGGACCGGTGAAAATAGACAAGGGCATGGCCTCTCGATCCAGGCTTCCTGCCGCTCTTACCGTGCAGCGTGCAGTCGCGCCTGTGCCTCCACCTCGAACTCGCACCCGTTACCGTTGTCGCTGCCATCCTTACACTGTGATCTAGCCTTTGTTTTGTCCAGCACCTATTGGTCGATGAACTGGATGGACATGAAGCACACGGGGAACGTCCGCGACCAAAGCTTCCGCCCTTACGGGCATAAGAATTGACTCGGTCTCTCCAGAAGGAAGTGGCAAACTTGCGACCGTGTTGCGTCTCAACTTTTCTACGCGATTCAATTCACTGGTTCCGTTGTCCCCAATTTTAATCCGAGCATCGCAGCGTTGTCATGTGCCAGGAGTTGTAGGCTGTCGTTGTTTCCATTTGTACCTTGCAGCTCACGGTGCAAAGTTTCTCGGCCGCTTATGCCCTCCTGGAGCACGAACACCTGTGTCAATTAAGATGCGAAACGAGAGGTTCGTGGTGCATGCGGTGGATACGTTTCCGTTTCGGCAAGGCTAGGAGAGTGCCAACTGTGGGATAGATGTCGTGCGTTTGATCTTTTCGCATGTATCCAATGTCTAACGTGCCGTGCCTGATGCTCGTGGTTGATGTGCTGGCGCTCACGAATGTCTGACTTTCTGGCAAGCTAGAATCTAGCCCGGGTCAACCCTTCGTGACAGTGGTTTGAGCTGCCGACGCGGCTCCTCAGTGTGATGGTTCCGTCCCCTGAGATCCCATTTGGTCGCAAAGCCGTGCGCACGAATATTCTCTATGCGTTACGTTCCGAGCGTCGTGACCATTTACTCCAACCGTAGATGTGTTAAAGGGGTTATCAACTCGCGGTGCACGTATTGGACGCTAACTCCGGTCGTGCTCTCGGCCGCTTGGGCCAGGAACGCTCGTTGGTACCCCTCGTGCCTGATGTCGTCTGACTGGCCGTTTTCGTCTATTTTGCCACGTGTAGAATGCATCTTCTCAACTTATGTTCTTGAGGCTTTGTACACCGCTGGCTATATTTGCTTTGACATGCGAGTGGACATGTTAAGGTGAGAAGCCAGCCCCCCGAGGTCAACTCGCTGATTGGCAGATTGGCCCTTATCAGCTGGGGAACCTCCCGGCAGTTTTCGTGTCACAAGATGAAACACGTGGCCGAATGTGTGCCCATCACCGGATTACACATGTCCGGTGTCTGTCGCCGACACCTTCACGGCTACTGTGAGACCAAGCGATAATATTGTCCTGCTTCTCATCGGACACGGATGCCCGACCGAAAATAGAGTAGCGATTCCTATACACCCCGATTGATCGCGCCGGGCGATTGGCGGGAGCTGTAGTGCGCTAGGTACGTGCCATCACGTGATCAATGTCCTGTTACTGACGGCTCGAAAGAGGGAAAACAAACTTGCTCGGGGAGTTGGATTTTCGGCCCAGAGGCATCGGATTTTGAAAAAGTGCTGCTTTGGATCGCACATGTCAACGTGAGGCCCCGCTCTTCTTCGAGCAGAAAGTTTCCCCACTCGTCCACCTCGCAACGCGACCGATCTATCCTGGGTTGTGCCCTCGTATCGCCAGTCGCCTCTGCGAACCTGGCCAACATCCCCGGCTGGTAGCTGAACCCTAACGAGCTCGGATGACCAGCAGTAGCCCCCCTGACGAGAGCTTTCGCACGCTCGGACCGCAACCGAGCTGCTTTACCTGCCGCATACTCGTACCGTACGTCGTACGCCTGGTGGCCTGACCCTGAGGCCTGATCCTCGGAGAAGAGTGTCAGGCGGACGACCTGACGTCTCTCCTCACACACAGACATGACACTGTGAGCCTTCGGCCCGCAGTCCGCGTATTAATGCTCTGCTGGCACGCACAGTCCCTGCTGTCACTATCCCACGTCGGGAAGGCAATACGGCATACACGTCGCAGGTTCACGGAAGAAAAGCACTCCTCGGAGTGTTTGGACTTTGGAAGGGGAAACGAAGCTCCGTTGCCCTGACACCCCCTACTGTCTGTGCTTCCAACAGTCGAAGACAGCCAGTCACGATATCGGACCTGGGCGGTGGGTTTATTCATGGTTCGAGCTCGACTAAGTCTGATTGGTTACCCTACCAGCGAGCAAGCGGATATCGCGAGGCGGGAATCACATTGACTGGCGGTGCGTTCGGATGCAGTGACGATATTTCTGTCATTGCGTGCCCCCCAAAAAACAGTGAATGCGAGACAGGTGTAAAGAGGGACCTGCTGTGGGCTGGAGAAAGTGAACGGTTGCCTACTGAGATTCTTTGCAAATTCGCAATCGAGCACCGTATCCTCTTCCGAGGCTCGAGCAATCTTCGGAGGTATGCTTATCTTCTGTGAATCAGTGACACGAATATCATTGCACCCGCTTCACGTGGTTGTGACACCGGCGACCACATGTACCAGACTGATATTGATCCCGTGATAATCCCTGTTTTGACTGGCTTCAGTGACAATATTTCGACATGTGCTCCCCCCAAAAGGTGAACACCCGACGGGTATAAAGAGAGACGTCGTGGGCTGGAGAAAGCCAACAATTCCATACAGACATCACCCCTTGAAAGCAAACGCAAATTCCCTTATGCAGTTCAAAGCCACTTCTGTCTATCTTGCTGCGCTCTTGTTACTCTTCCTTAACAACGTAGTGCAGGCAAGCCCCGTGGACGGTCAACCACGCTGTTAGTATGGTTTCAAGGAGTGTTGCAAAGCATGACTGACAACGAGGAAAGCCGACAATATTCAACCTTGTTACCACCCAGACTGTCCCGGTAACATTGGTCAGTACTGCCCCAAGTAACATCCCAGGAATTAACTAACTCCGGGGGATGCCAGACCGTGCTTAATTCAGCGAGGACCTTGTCGTCGGTAAGTACGATTTTCCAGAATGTGTTGGAGTTTTCCTCACCAAAGCAGCGGCATAACGCTTCGTGTTTATCGACGATGTGGACAATCGTGATGTAGCAGCGTAGGGGCGACGTCAGTAGAAATGAACTGTCCAGAGCACTATTTCTGCTCAGTGTTGGCCATTTTCGCACCGAGTCTCTAGCCAGTTTTGTTTCACGTGTTCACTGCCCCTGTTCTTGAGCACATACACCGGCAATCTTTGACTCTGGGTGACGCAAAAAACTACCATGAGCTACAGAGTGGCGCAACTGATCTGTGGTTCCCTCATTTGAAACCATGCATAGAACGTAGGGCTTTCAATTCTATTGCAGCGCAGGACTATCTTCAGGATCATGGTGGAGAGTACCTTGGGGTCACGATTATATCGCGTCGAAACCGGATCCATGCAGCCATAGGCGACGTAGCAAGCTGAAGACCTCGCACTTTTCGATACAGTCACCAATTTGCTGCTCAACAGCCGGGGCCGCTGCAAACAATGCCACCGCTCGACGACCTGATCTACCTTTCGTCCTGATCGTTATCAAGGCGCCCGTGAGGTGCTGTCGGACCTGCACGAGACTCCAGCGGCATCGGGCGAGTTGTCACGACTTCGTCACTTCCCGCGCAATACGCCGAGTCCCCGAGGCCCATCCAAAGTTCATTGTAGCTGGCGAGGTCGTGCCATGATCAGAACTAGAGAGACGACCTTGTTGGGACTCTGCACCGGGGGAGGTACCCCCCACTTTGCAACCCAAGGCTCGCGCGCGGAGCGCTTTCCTGCTCAGCTGTCTGTAGACCAACCCAAGTACCGAGGAGAGCACCCCGCAGTCAGTGAATGCGGAGTGCGTATTGACTATCGGTGGACGCCGGACGACGTGCCTGAGTGTGCGCACAAGCGACGTCGGAAGAGGAAGAGTGGAAGAAAACTATACTAATCATAGGTACACAAGCAGGCCTATCGACGTTGCCGCGACGGCGCGACGACGACATATGTCCACCACCGGTGCGTACTCAAAATATACCACCCTCAACGCCACAGGGACACCCAGTGCGCCAACGTCAATAACATCGCCTGTAGTGAACCGCGTCAACATCTCGACGTTAATAACACACGCGAAACGAGAAGACAGAAGCGGCAGAAGAGGTACTTTACGTACCGTCGTCAAGAGACCAATGGTATCCATGAGTCGACCGAACGTCGCATCGCATACGCTCGACTAAAGTTGTCGTACGCCATAACGAGCCGACGACGAAGCTTCCGCATCGCAACTGTTCCCTCTGACGGCGTCGGTTCTGTGCATGTGCCCGTGCCTTAAAGACGTAACCTTGAATACAGAGCGTTGGATGGCAAAGACGTTCCGAACAGCTGGGGGATGCCCTCTGCCTCTGCGAGCACCCGGATCGCGAGCGGGGATATATAATTCAAGCGGGCAGTATGAAACTTGGCCCGACGGGGCCCGACGGCGAGGGTCGATGGGCTTGTCGCACGCGGCCAGTACTGCGGCACATGTCAACGACAGTGAACGCAACGACACATTGGTACTGGCAACACTGCCTCACTGTAAGTAAAATGAGCCCAAGAGGGACCGGAGGGTACCTCCTCACCTCGGGTGGAAACCCAGCTGCGACGGGACCGAGTTCGTCATGCGCCAGGGTGCGCTTCGTGGTCGTGGAGGTAGACGTGTGTTGGACGATCGATCACGGGGTCTCGGACCATTCACGAGTACGGTAGACTATCTCATAATGCATGGCATCGGGGAGCCTTTGCTTGCATGATGGGGTGTTAGGCGTTACCAGGTAGTATTTTGGCAGGGAGAAGGAGTGTTTGTGCCTCCCTGAGGCTATGCATTATGAGATAGTCTACTGTAGTGATTCCGCGGCCCAGCCCGAAAGACGAGCCGAGCCCCCGAAAGCATGGCCGAGCCAGGCTGGGCCCCAGAAGCAACATTTAAATTGGGGCGCTCCTGCGTCCAGCTCATCACGTCGGGGTTGCGAGCGCGACAGTGTGTGAGCAAGGGCAGGCAATGGCAGGGCGACGACGGCGGCGCTGTCATGTTGTCGTCGTCGTCGCCACCTTGCCATTGCGAGCGCGGTGGTGAGTGAAGGCAAGCGCGAAGGCGAGGGAGGGAGAGCACAGGATGAAGGCGAGCACAACAGCGAGGGCGGGGGCGGTGCGGGTGCATCGGTGCGCGGGCTAATGGAAGGAGGATAAGAACGAGGCGACGACGGTGCCGTCATCACCACATCACGGCCGCGAGAGCGACGGCGGGCGGGCGAGGGCGGGACGAAGGCGAGTACGAGGGCGGACAGGCGCATGGACGGGCGCGTGGTTGGGCAGGGGACCATGGGAAGGATGGCGGCGGGTGGCATGTGTGCGCGTCGGGCTGGAATGGAGGGCGGGCTGTTGTGTGCGGGTCCGGCGAATAGTCCCTACACGCGCGCATTAGAGGCACGATCAAGCCACGGCCTGGGCGCCAAAGTTCCGGCTTTCGAGCCCGGCCGGGCCGCTGATGGGCCGGAGCCTGCCACCGGCTCGGCGCGGGTCACCGCCGGACGACTGTCAACAATACTGTAGGTGCAGATTTACTTGACAGATTGCTCCGAAACACCTATATACTACCCCAACCGAATATTGCACGTTACCACCACTTTTTTTCTTCGGGGGGGAAGGAACGGGTCAGCCTATTTTTTTCGACATGACGCTGGTCTGAAATTCAAGAGAAGGCTCCCCGTCGCGTTTCGAATAACCCTCTCTTGAGCATCAGCCGAAATTTTATGCAATTGTACCGACCCACACGTACGGTGGGCAGACTCAATGGGGTTGCCAACCGCCTACCCGCTGGGACTATGTCATCGGCTGTCGAGCAGCTTTATTGATTTTGTTTTTTTTTCTCCATCAAGCCTTGCAACCGTTGTCCGTATCAATCTGCCTGAGACACGGTAGCAATGTGTCCGGCTCCATGAAGCTTTGTCCTCTCCTTGCCCGTGCAGCACTACTCCAGGGGAAACTATTGACAATGAAAGTATCAAGTATGTTCATATTGAGGTCGGCAGGGAACCATGTTGGACGTGTCATGGTGAAATGCCGATTCCTTGACATCAACTCGCTTACTGGCGGACAGGCCCGTGGGTTCAGGCCCGTGGGTTTCGGTTGGAGAGCGCTTGTTTTCATTTTTACAAGCTGTAAGTGACAGCCGGAATTGATAGACTTAAACCCATCAATATCACCTACGTCCGACGTGGCTGCAACCGGCTGCTATTAGCAGCTTAGTGGCCCCATTGACTATTGGAAGCACTAATAAAAGCACTCTGGGGGGGGCGCTCCTTTGCAATAGAGCCCTGTCTCCCCTTCCAAGGTCTGAACACTCCCCGGAGGAGTGCTTTTCTTTTGACTACCTCATGTATACCGTCCTGTCTTCCTGATGTGGGGTAGTGACACGAAGGATCGTGTGTGCCTAGAGTGATCCCCAGCGGTCAACCGCCGTTTTGACGGGCAGCATGTTCGGATGCAGTGAGATATTTCTGCCATCATATACCTCTCCCTCCCGAGCAAGCGAATTACCGACAGGTATAAAGAGGGGCCTGCTGTGGGCTGGTGAAAGCCAGCATTCTCCTACGGACGTCACCATCCCTCGAGACCGAACGCAGGCTCCCTGATGCTGTTCAAAACCACCTCTGTCTATCTTGCTGCGCTCTTGTCGCTCCTTCTCGCTGTGAACATTAGCCCTGTCGGTCAGTAGGAGTTGGTTTCTTGAAGGAGTGTTGTGAAGCATAGCTGACAACGAGGAAAGCCGGAGGCCCGCCGCCTTGTACAGGTCCTAGTACTTGTCCCGGGCACATCGGTCAGCACCACGCCGAGTGACGTCCCAGTGATTAACTAACGCTAAGAGATGCTAGACCATGCCTCACTCGGCGAGGACATTTCCATCCGTAAGCACGATTTTCCAGAATGTGTTGGAATTTTCCTCACCAAAAGTAGTATCGTAACGCTCCGCGTTTATCGACGATGTGGACAATCGTGATCTAAGTTGGTTTCCGTGGGCGCCGTGGGGGGGCAATGTTAGTAGAAAAAAACTGTTCAGAGCACTATTTCCACTCGGTGTTGGCCATTTTTGCGCCGAGTCTCCAAACAGTCTTTTTGATTCAAGTGTTCACTGCCCCTGTTCTTGAGCACTCGCACCAGCAATCTTTGACTCCGGGTCGCGAAAAAACTGCCATGAGCTGCAGAGTGGCGCGACTGATCTGCGGTTGCCTCGCTTGAAGCCATACAAGAACATACGTAGAAACATAGGGCCTTCGAATTCTGTCTATTTCAGTGCAGGATCATCTTGAGGATCATGGTGAAGAGCGCCTTGAAACTACGATTACATCAAGTCGAGACCGGGAGCCATGCAGAAATAGACGACGTAACAAGGCGGAGACTTCAAACCCGGCACAGTCATCAATTTGTTGCGCAGCAGTCCCGGTTGCTGCTTGTGAGCAAAACGCCACCGCTCACCGATATCGTCTACTTTAGCCTTGATCTTTGCCAAAACGCTCACGAAGCACTGTCAGATCTGCACGAGAATCCAGCGGCGTCGGGCGAGTCGATACGACCTCGTTACTTCCTACGTAATAATGATGTCGAGTCCCGACGTGTATCCAATGCTCATTGTAGCCAGCGAGGTCGTGTCATGACCAGAACTGGAGAGACGATCTTGTTGGGACTCTGCACCAGAGGAAGGTGTAAAATGGCACGATGGACTAATGTATGTGAATACTCCAGTCGTAGTGGTGCGAGACTGGAGGGGAGCGGTGGACGCGCATCCTGCATGTAAGCGGAGGTCGCCAGAAAAGGAAAAAGTGTACCGTAGCACAAGGTAGTCTGACTAGTCTACGGACTGTCCTCCAACAGGAGGCACCTCCCACTTTGCAACCCCAAGGCTCGCGCCCGAGGTGCTTTCTTGCTCAGCTTCCGTAGTCTTACCCAAGTACCGGAGGGGTTGCCCCACCGTCAGCGAACGTGGAGTAACATATTGACTATCAGCTGGAGGCAGGACGACGTGCCTAACGTGTCCCAAGCCGAGGATGGTGATAGTAGTCAGGGCCAGCGTTTCTAGCCAACGTTAAGAGTGTGGTCGAAGAGAAAAGGTGTTGATGCCGTATACGTTTCGCCCGTGTTTGAAAGCCACCGGCGAAGAGGCTGAGCTGGCAATTGAATGACGCAAGCGGGTCGAAGCAGGACTGACTAGCCTACTCAGACTTGAGGTGACTCGGGGACAGTTCGCTTTCCCAGGGGTACCCGCGTGTCGGGTGAATATAATCCACGAGTGAGTCGCCGACCAAAGAGTCCCCGGAAACCTGCCAATGAGATGACGGATCGGAGTGCAATCCCAAGGGTATCCGTCTCCCCAGTGATCCGAGCCCGTACGAAACAACTGAACAGCGATCTAGAGTGCGCATCCCAATAACGTGTTTCGAGCTTGAAGAACCCGGGTAGGTAGCCTATGTGGGAGAGGCCACAGGGCTATGTCTGTGTACGAAGAGAGACGCTCGGGCAGTGGAGAGGCTCTAGCCGGGGACAGACCCCTCCGCGGAGGGAAACCTCGCACGAACGGCGCGCGGTGGTGGACGGCGCTTGGCATGGGGACAGCGATTTCGGGCCTGCGAAATCTCTCGTCAGGGGGCTGCCGCTACCTCGACCGCTGCCCATCCGCAATCCGTTCAGGGTTCTAGCTAAGCACCAGTAGTAAACCCCATCGAGGGAGTTGGCAGAGGCGATTGTGACGATACGAGGGCACGACCCCAATACATTAGTTGTGATTGCGGATGGACGAGTGAAGAAGAGGGAGACTTTTTGCTCGAAAGGGAGGAGGAAGGTCCCACAGGTGGTGCGGGCGGACGAGGCCTCTTCGAGCACTCGTCCGGACTGACAGAGAATGAGCCCCTTCCATCTGGTACTCTCGAATATGTTTGAAGAACTGAGGACCATCGGCTGAGCGCTGGGTATCTACTAAACGGACGGTCTTCGTCGAACTTGGGAGCGGGCCACTTCAAGCTGCAGCATCTGCCTTCAAAGGTCGCCGTGAACGGAGCGGACTCACTCATTCGAGCCCTGTCACTTGGATGCTTGATAGCACAAAACAACTGAGCGAGCTCGCGAGTCAAGCTTACTATGAGTATGAACGGTTGCTCAGCGAGAAGGGAGAAAACAAACATCGTATTAGGTCTTGTGAAAAATGTACTCCAGTATACAGTATGCATACATACCAAGGTCTGACA
>JBBPKP010000061.1:3984-16039 GCA_038089335.1 Boletellus aff. obscurococcineus | reverse complement strand
ATCACCCTGCAAGTCTTGTGATGCTGGGAGACTGGTTGTAGACAATACTTCCGCATCAAGGCTATTGCAGCTGAGAGCCATGTTGGACATGTTGCCTGGAATCTCCAACATCCATCCACGCATCTAGAACTGGCACCCCTCGAACACAGAACATCTCAATGCTCTCACCTTCGATGACTTCCTCAAGGAACTTCACGCAACTTGGCACCCCCAACTGGAACATTTGCCTGCACCAAAAGATACTCAGTTCCTCGCAGGGATCCCGCTCCTTCCATGAGTGGGATATCAAAGTGGAAAATCTAAAAACAGCTCTGTGAAGTACAGCATCACACCTCACTAACCATGCCTTGTGCTTCCATCTCAAAGCCCACATGCACCCAGACCTCCAGAAAACATACTGCTTGGCAGCCACCACAGCTGTCGAAGGATTCCGTGCCTGGCTGGACAAGGTAGGCTGCTTGGATGATGACCATGACCATGAGGCCAAACATCATCGCCTTGTGATCGAGACCATGCTGCATGACACACGTTCACAGGTTCTGCCTCCTCGTGCATATAAAACAACTCCTCCAGTGCACGCCGCTGAGTGCCATACGACGATGTTCCACTCGCCCTTGAATGTGATGTTGACCTGCTTGTGCATTCGTGTACTGTTGGATGTGAGAAAAACCTTGGCATCGAACGTACGCATTCATATTTCAACATCTCCATCCTCGTCATAGTCTGTGTTGCCTGCTGTGATCGCTGACATCATGTATGTAATATCCCCGTTGGTGGTTATCTTTGCATGTACCGTACATTGACAGTGTGTCCCACGTGTGCCATCTAACGTCACTGACTTGTTTGTAGTGTCTGTTGCCGCGGATGTTGATCTTGCGTGTTACACGAGAAAGTCAGAACAAAAGAATCATTCAGGGCGCCGAGTTCCTATCATCAGGCTTCGACTTTGTTGGTGAGAGCAATTCAGAACAATCTGGAGGTCCTCGCCCTGTCGTTGAAAAACCGGGGGAAGAGCCTGCGTCACTGTAGGGCTCTCGATGTCGTTGACCAATATTTTGCATCGGTCATGGTCTACTCGTCTGCGTTCAGCTCCGTCGCATTCGTGACGGAGGCCGCATTCGCAAGCGGTGGACTTGTGGTGGCCTGCTCGTTTTAGCCGCTCGCGACCAGACCCCCTCTCTTGCGATTCAGCAGGGTCTTTCTGGCCCTAGTGTAGCGCTGAGCTGCCAGTAGAATTCACGCTTGGTTCCAGCGCCAAGAGGGCATATTTTGGGATCGGATGCCCGCAAGCTGGGCATGATGCTATTTGGAGAACGCGGTGTGCGTTGGGATCACAAGTTGGCGGGCGAACAAAGTTATGGATGCCTGGGAAGCTCTTTCCACGTTTGGGCCTGTCTGGCGTAGCTGAGGAAAAGTGCGAAGTGTCGTATCTCGAATTCCCCAAGATGTACATGCCATCCACACGCGATTAGGCGTCGTGCTAGTCCAATTGCAGGTCGGGGCTCGTCGGCATGGGGACTGACGCTGGCGTATGTTGCTAGGCGAGCAGAAAGACACAAGCCTGTCCACCGCGCGCGGAGATTGCACCTTTGTCGGCAGTGGCACTGCCGCCATAAAAGGAACGCGATGTGCGTGCCGTCCCCTGTCAGTCCACCAGCTTGTACAATGACACGACCGAGATCAGCTGCGAAACGGATCGCGTCTGGTCATGGCCACGATCCCGACGAAATACTGCCACAAGAAGACGTCGGTCTCGAGCCATCAGCCAACGTAAAGAAACGACAGCGACGGGCCACACAGGCGCCGAAGAAGCGGCGTCGACAAGAGCAAAGAGGACTGTGCGAGTTGAATCTCGACGAGCTGGACATCGTGCGTGGCCCTTTTCCTTTGCCGTGTTTTCGTCCGTCCTTGATCGCGCGACGATGCAAGGTGTTCGCATACATCTACCCTATGGATCTCTTGAACCTCGCACGGACGTGCAAGGCTCTCCGAGGTCTGTTGATGCACAAGTCGTCACGATTCCTTTGGAGCGCTGCACTCCGTCAAACCGAGGGCTTGCCCCCCTGCCCAGCCGACTTGACTGAACCCGAATACACCAATCTCGTGTTTTCCGCCCGTTGCCACGTGAGTGTAGACCCCCAAGGTGGCTTGGGACCTGACTGTTGGTAAAAGAGCTGTGGCAGGCCGGCGAAGACAATCTTCTGGAACTTGCGCCGCAGGTATTGCACAGGGTGCAGAAACGAACGGTATGAGCTGATACATGTCTCTGTGATACTTCAGTTCAGATGCATAACAGACTTTGCAATGTGCTCCTCTGCGATGTGCTCATCCGTTGCGACATGGTTCTACCCAGCGAGTCGATCGTCATAGGCGATAGTATGCAGCACCACTATCAGACTTGATGCATGTTTAAACTATCTCTCAGGGCTGGGAACGTGGTTCGACAAAGACCAGATGGAGTCATTCATGCGCGAGTACCAGTCGTCTTCCGACAAGACCGGGTTTTTGAACGAAAAGCGCAAACAGTATGCCACCGTACGAACGGTCTGAATGATGTCCCCCCCTCTTCATCACTCGTCTGACCTGTCCGTAAAGCATGCACGGGAATGCGAATCATGGCAGTCAAAACAAGGGCGAGTTCACCGGTATGACCTCGAGCTACTTCGAAAGGAGCGACAAACGAGGTTAGTTCTTCTCCCCGGGTCGCCGTGCACTTGATCCATAGTTGGCGTAGCATTTTCGAGCGTCTGAAGCAGCGCGGATATGGTCCCGAGATTGCCTATTTCCTGGATGAAGTCATAGTCAAATCCTACCGATCCGTTTTCAGGAAACACAAGCCCCTCACGGACAATGGTCGGTCTCCATGAAACGGATTCACATTGAGATCGAGGCTGATCAGAAGCGTGTTAGAATGGGTTTGCATGTGGCCTAAATGGGCTGAGATCATGGATAACTTCAGGTCGCAACGACTAGAAGCAACCTTGTATCGGCCGCGTCGGCGTTCGTTGGTGTCCGAATACGACAGATATGTGATGTGCCCGTCACCAGATTCTCCAACCCTTCAATTTCTCCCGCATATGGTTGACCTTATTCGTTTGCCTCTTTTCAGAAACATTATCAGGGCACCTGAGGACACACAGTCGGATGACAAGCCGTTCGCATCGGCATTCGCGCAGCTACAGACGTTGGTTGAGGAGTGGACGCAAAAGCTCAACTCTGAGATCGCTGGACTGGTAGCGATTCCTGCCTGTTTGTCCTCGGACAATGTTTCCGGGGATCTGGTTGAGGTGCCGAGCAAACTCAGCCGTGCAGAATTACCTCGGACAGACTTGGACACACTACGCCTGGCTTGCGCTGTGTTTCACGTGGGTGGCACTGGAGCTTTTGCTTATCCCGAAATACTCTCGGTTTCAATGGGCAATGACGCTGTTTTCTGCGACCATGCTACGTCGTTGGAGGTTGGGGTTCGCCTTGGGCCTAATTGTCGCGAGGACGACTCGGAACGCGTTGGGCCAATCTATGACCGACTCGGACTCCAATTCTTGCACGAAGCACCTTACATCGTCTATGCATGTGGAATGGATCCGAATGTGGCTACGGTGGACGACATGAACCAGCGCAATGCTCGACTGAGCTGTCTAGTATGTGGGGGACGCACTCTCGTCATGAACTGGCGCCACGCGGTATGGCTTTGATTCACTAAGCAAAGTGCTAAACCCAGGACGTTGGACGACAGGTGTGGCATGCTCGCTTCTATCATTGCATCAGTTTTGGGCTATCGCCTCTTTCGGAGATGCCACGCTGGCGACTCATCAACGACGAGCACATTGATGCGATCCAAGCTGTCGAACAATCAGTACAAAAGGCATTTTCCCCGGATTGGACGCGGTGCCTGCTATGCCGGCCACGCATCGGGGACGCGATGCTGTATGATCATGCACTGCGTCATCTGTTCATCAGGTGAGAGCGCTCGTTTTCGCACACCATGGATGGTGACAGCAACACGAATGCAGCCACAACGTGGAAAGGGGCGACGCCAAGGAGGGGACACACTACAGACTGGTGGGTATACGGGACGTGTGCGTGGTCGAGATGGTCGAGAGAGGGGACGGAGCGACGTTTAGGATACTTCATGAGTGAGGCTATGAGCTTGTTTTCGGGGCGCTGAAACGTGTATGCCATTCCTGTATGTGTTTACCTGTGCTGTGTATGTTCTTATCATGAAACCAGGGTTGGGCTCGGACTTGCTGTGCGGTCCATGTGAGTCTTGTTGCGAGCATTGTCAGGATAAGGCATATGTGGGTCCAGTTCCTGTGGAAACCTACAAAGCCCGTCTCCAAATGCGCCTCCCATTGAGTACGCGAAGCCCGATCCCAGAATCTTTCCCCGAATGGCGGCGAGCTCGGAAGAGGCGCTCCCCTATAGATAAACACGGGTCAGGCCCGCATTCAATATCTCCCATCTCTCTCCTCTTCTTTCGCTCCGCTACCATCCTCATGGGCATGGGCCTTGGACGACTTACCCGCCATCCCCAGTACTATATCGACGATGGGACCGTGTCGTTTCTGGTAGGTTTGATCCAGCGCCCAGCGCCATCAGTGCATATCACCCGACTGATCTCGCCCTGCAAGACCGAGTCCGTCCTGTTCAAAGTCCACCGCTCGTTTTTCGAGCGCGAATCGGAGTTTTTCCGCCAAGAGTTCGCCGACGATCTGCTCACCGGGACAGACACCTGTCCCTTCAGACTCGACCAGAACCCTGATGAGTACGTGACTCCCGACGAGTTCGCGACGTTTTTATGGGTGTGGTACGATAGGTGGGTGGTGGCGGCCGCCGTCGGCATCGTGGAAAACTTGCGCGCGCTGACCCTTGATCGATGATCGGTCCTTTTTTTTTCTTTCGCTCTTGGTTATCGGGCGCTGGCCGGCAGGGACTATGCCTATCGCGACCGAACCAAGGAGCACTGGGGAACGATCCTGCGCCTCGCCGCCCGATGGGGCTTTGACAAGATCAGGGAGCTCGCCATCCGGGAGCTCGAGGCGCTGGAGATGCCTCCTGCGGAGCGCATCGCGCTCTATCAAGAATACAAGATCGAGGGCGAGCGCCTCCTTTCTCCCATCGTCGAACTCTGCAAGAGTCCGACGCTGCCGACCCCGGCGGAGGGACGCCTCATGCAGATAGAAACGCTAATGCTCATTCTTCAGGCTCGAGAGCAAGCCCAGCAGAAAGCGATGCGGGACCACGACAGCCCGACGAGCGCCTCTCTCGAGGACAAGGATCTGAGGGAGATTGTCTCCCAGGTGTTATTCGAGAATGGCTTGGGTTCCCGGCCGAGTGGGGCTGCCACAGGGTCGGGGAACCAAGCCTCCGACTTGAGGGCACAGCGGGAGGCACACGGGACCATAATGATGGGGGAACCAAAGGTCCCGGTCAGGACGACAGAAACCACCAGCACGCAACCACCTCTGGTAGGCCCAGCGTTGCTTTCAATGGAGTTGTCTGAGCTCATGTACACTATCGAACAACAAGCAGACAGACGACGACGGAAAGGCAGATCAAGAGAAGGAGAAACTAACAGAGAACGGTACCACATCCAAAGTGGATCAGGCAGGGGAAGACAAGGACAAGGAGAAACAGGCGGACGTGAGGGTGGCCAAAACCAAAATAGCGGAGGAGAAAGCCAAACCAGACAAGAAAGCGAAGGACGCACAGAAGAAGTCGGAACAGAAGCAGCAGGGAGAGGCCCGCAACAAGCAGGTACGCTCGAGTTGGTTCCTTCGCCAGCGTTCATACAATCGGCTACTTAGAGGCACAGTCAACAGTGACCTCCGCGCCCATTTCCCCGTCGCAAATAGTGGACTTTTATTATTCTCTTGTTACGTGTATGATCGTCTTCGCTGTATCACGTATGTAGCGTAAATTGCGGTCCATTGTTTCCTTGGTCGAAGAATACCCTGTAGCGTTTTATTATGTAGAAATGCCAACGTCGACTGTTTTCATAGGCTATTCGCATGAGCCGGGCAACGTGTGGACATGCAGATTTGCAGGACATACCCCCATCTCCCTCACTTGGTTTCCTGCTCCCCGCCTGCCGTTTTCCTACCCAGGACTACTTCAGACCACCGTATTGGCTCGGTAGGCTGCTTCCGTCCCTCGCCTTGACCGTGCACTCGGGCGAGATTTTTAAGTCTGGTTATTTCCTCGTCCGTGATGGGCACGCCTGAGCGAAGTTGGTGTGCGAGATCTTCCAAGATGGACGCTTGCGCTTGGTAGCGAGCGCGGTCCTCCCTTTCAGTCGTTCTTTGCCAAAGGAGATGGATTGACACGGAGGTCAGAGCGGTGGAGTACAGGATGTGAGGCAAGTACGGTATGGTCATGGCTGGGTGGTAAAACAAGGCGCGCACACGGGTCCATGCCCAACACAGGCCGGCATTTTCAAGCGACTACACCACTCTCTACTACACATCAGCTGGTGACCGCAGTCGCTTCTTTTTCTTCGACTTTGAGTCAGCCGGGACACGTCCAACGAACGGACGCGAGCTCACTTGGGATTTCGTCGTCGACTCGGGCTTTTGAAACGGGTTCAAGATCGCCCGAAGCGCCTCTGCCCGCGGAAGGGGCTTCCCGTCGATCCGGACGCCTTCCGTGGGCAGAACGAAACCGTCTTCTCGCCCACCCGGGAGCGTCAACCGAAGAACAGCGTCCTGCTTGTGTCCACCAAACCGGTACGCGTCTCGTTCGAGCGTGAACTGCACGCGGGGTTGAAACGGCGAGTAGCTCTCCACCACGACCGTATCCAACGACGGCAGCACGGTCGCCCGACGGTACTTGCCGGGGACGGATCCGGGGAACAACCAGAGCTTTCGGACGTGGGACCGCCTCACGTTGAAGAGCCGCAGTGCGACGACGGACCCGACGCCGACGTGGAAGCACGCGAGGGCGAGGCGGTGGTTGGCAGGGCGAAGCTGCTGCTCTGGAGGCGCGCCCTGCTCGTCGGCCGGGACATCGTGCGTCCAGTATCGCCACGCCAGCGCAACGCCGGTGCCTCTACACAGCTGGATTGAGTGATGGTGCGCGAATATGGGAGAGCACGAACGTGAAAACGGCGTCCAGGAAGAGAAAAAGCCAGTTCAGCCGGATTGGCAGGGGAGGTTGAGAGAGCTCATAGAATGGCGTGGCGGTGATCCCCTGGAGCACGTCGGACTCTGGGGTCTTGAAGGCGTGTTGTACTCGGGTATACAGCGACGTGAGCGACCTGTGATGGCCCTTGGGTAGTGCGGACCTCGACGACCGCCATGAAACGGCGCCATGGAGCAGACGCGACGACCAGCGGCACATGAAACAACACGAGGAGGTTGGTCACGTGGATGGGCTACAATGTCAGTTTCTGCGGTCAACTCTCTCATAACCCACATCCCCTTGGAGGAGGCGAAAGACCTTGGATATTTTGTAGTACCTGTGGTTCCTACACTACATGCCGTATGAGGTCCACTTTGGACCTGCATTGTTATAGGTGTGACAACCATGACACCTTAACCCGATAAACCTATCTGCTGCTGCCTCCTTCAATGTTGTCGTTTCCATCCGGGCTAAAACGAGACATTTGTTTTACTATCGGCCCGTGTGAGCTACATTCAGGAGGCCTGAGAAAAAGAGGCAGGATGGCGTGATGCAGCCGTGTATGGATGGCCCCTGACCACCTCATACTGCATGGCTGTTGGGCGGCATGCGCTGTGCATATTGCGCAAGGTATGATACAGTCGACGTTAAAGTTTCGAAAAGTCGGGTGCCGGGAATGGGACTTGCTGGTGCGAAACGGCGATGTTATTCGCGTTCGCGATAGCGGACAAGGCATCGTACGGCAAGCACTACCGCTATCGTGCGATGAAGTGTAACGTAGTCAACAGTAACGTGACGCGAACGATTCTATCTCATAATGCATGGTAATGGGAAGCCCCCTTTGCTATGCATTATGAGATGGTCCGTAGTACAGTGCAGAGCACTCAGAGGCGGCACCTTTGTCACGGCCGTAGTTTATGCGCTCCATTGAATTTTAGGGCTGAGACATTAATCTACACTTCGTAAAAATTACGTGTCATTTGCTTTCCGACCAAAAGTCGCAACGAGCAGTCCGACGAAATGACAGTACCAGGCAAAGCATTAGCATGCCTCCGGAGCCAATGTTTTTGACTCCATTGTGAGATGGATCCGATTGAGCTGTATTGGGGGTGGGCAAATGTCCGTAAGTATTTCAGTGGGAATTGATCACCGCAATATCGCCGCAACAACGGGTTTTCGACCTGAAGCTACCGCACGTCATCTTGTACCTGAAGCTCTAGATGACTGCCCGATTAAGATAATCTAAATCTTCTTTCGAAAATGCTGGTGTTACATAGATGCCCGCTGGTATGGCCACTATGGTATAATCACACTTCCAATCTGAACACGCATTTAATCTAAAACATGTGCAGAAAGTGCCGAGCATTTGCAGATCACATTATTACTGTGGTAATCTGCATTGATATCTTATTGAACTAATCAGGAGAGTAAGCAGACAAAATACCGAGTATGGCAAATAATACCAACTCCGACATCCTAAAGTGCCGACTGGCGAGTTCAGCCTGTTCGCTCGAACTTGGAATCTCAAAAATCTAATGAGATACATAGCAGCACCAGTACATTTTATTTTGGCTGTAGAAGTGTAAATGTTGCCTGTATGCGAGTTGCCTATTTTGAGTGCTCCACTGTACACCAGCCGGGGTCGACGGTCCGAGGGAAAATGCTGTCATGTACGTGGGGCTGGTTGTCACCTGATTATAAATTTGGTCGCGTCGCACCGCAGCATCAAGTGCACAAACCATGTCCGACTCTCCTTTCGTCGAATCCTGGCTTAGCGGACCCCAGGGGACGCGGTTCTTCACCCGCACCTATCCCCCTCCGTCCCCCGCCAAAGCCGCAATCGTATTCGTCCACGGATTCATAGAGCACATCGCGCGCTACGAACACGTCTTCCCCACCTGGTCCTCGCGCGGGATCGCCGTCTTCGCGTACGACCAGCGGGGCTTTGGGAGGACCTCGCAGGACGAGCAGAACAAGAGCAAGGACAGCACGTACGCAAAGACCAGCTGGAAGGAGCAGCTCGAGGACGTCGAGTGGGCCGTCCAGCACACAAGGCAGCAGTTCGCCAGCGTGCCCGTGTACTTGTACGGTCATTCGATGGTGGGTCTTGCACGCCCTTCCTTGTTCAGCGCTGAGCTCAGTTCTTAGGGGGGTGGGCTAGCCCTCGCGTTCCCTACCCGTACGCACGCGCCACCTTCTGAGGAGAACGTCTCAGCCATCGCTGGCGTCATCGCGACCAGCCCCCTTCTCTTGCAGTCCAAGCCCGCTGCCAAATTCAAGCGGTGGGCTGCGGGGAAAGCGAGTCAAATCCTTCCTTCCTTATTGATCCCTGTCCCGCTGGACGCTAAAGTAAGTCGTCCATGTATGCTCTTTGCCTCCGTTGCGATCGAGCCACCTAGGCTATCAGTCATGATGATGTAGTCGGCGATGCGTACGCAAGAGACCCGCTTGTCAAAATGTACGGTTCCCTCCGAGGGCTGAGTGACATGCTAGATGGTGTACGCGTGTCTCGCCGTTTTCAGCTTTGTGTGGATGACACCAATTGTCTTTAGGGGGAAGCGCTCCTAGCCCAGGACTACGCCCGGTGGCCCAAACAGTTGCCCGTCCGTTCTTTCTGTACCCACTTTGAGTTCTCCACTCAGCCTAGCATAGGTTTTGCTCGTTCATGGTACAAGCGACCAGGTGAATTCGGATAACTGTCTGCTAGCAACCGTGACCACACACCTTTTTAGATCACGTCATCTACGGCTACCGAGAGATTCTACGCGTTACTTCCAGCAGCAGACAAGACGTATTCGCCCTACACAGTATGTCCCCCCTACACTCCAGGACAAGTCTCATTGTGATCTCAAGAACGGATTCCACGAGCTGCACAACGAACCAGATGGGGTCAAAGAGAAGTTGACCGAGGAGTGCATCGCTTGGGTAGAAACCCACCTCTCTCCAGCCAAGCCTACTTCGAAACTTTGACCACGTCGGCGTGGTCCGCAAGCGATTATCGTATAATATTGTTGTAGGGACGATAGACGTAATCTAGTAGCCTGCGGCTCCTGGTGCAGCGTCTCCTTCCCGCCTCAATCTCAACAACACATCCTTGAACCGGGTAAGATCAGTGGTGCCCGTGCCCGTCCGAGCAATGGTTTTGCTTTGCGAGTTCTGGAGTTCAATGGTGTTACAGATGCGCTCCCAAGTAGTTCCCTTTGTGAGCGATGACTGAAGGTTCTCCAGATAATCCGCCTCTTGGTCCCTGCTCACATTGCGACCATCAGCGGTCCATCCGGCAACAAAAAAAGAACCGCACTTGTTTTCCCGGATCGATCGCTCCTTTTTAGCAGCATACTCTTCATAGAACTGGTCGATGGCAGCCTCGGCCCTCGAGATGGTCTCCTGGCGCCTGGCCTTGCTCGCCTCGTCCCGCTCCCTGATCTCCTCTGCCTGCTTCTCGCGCCATTCCCTGTCCCCAGCGCACACGATCGAGTCAGTCACGGCCCCCCGGCGACGTCTCGGAACGGCAGGCTGTGCGACGCACCTGATCACCTCGGGCTCGTCTTCCTGGATCTGCTGGTTCAGGATGGGCGTCGAAGAAAACGCGGAGGGTTGGGGGCGCGGTGCAAACGGGGGTACCGCACCGAACGTGGGCTGCGCGGGCGGGGGCGGCGAGGCGACGGTCTGAACACACACCGCGTCACGGATCAGCACGCATGCGATGGGGACGGCCCTCGGACGACGCCCGTACCGCCGTCGTGGAAGAAAGAACGTACGTGGCCGACGTCGAGCTCGGGGAACTGGTCCTCGAACTTTTCAATCTCGTCGTCGCCGGTCACCTTGACCTGGTTGCTGCTCTGACGGGGCGGGCTGCCAAAGTCGTCGAAAGAGAAAGTGGAGGTGGGGGGTGGCACGGATATGGCCTGGTAGGAGGGAATGTCACCCTCGCCATCGAGCGAAATGTCCGGGAAGGCGGAGACGGCACGGTCAAAGTCGTCCAGGTCCATGGGTGGCGAGGGACAAGTGTCGTGATTACTAAGCAGATTACTCCATGATGTAGTCCTCGATATACGGCGTGTACCCTATTCATCCTCCTCGACCATTTCTCTCATCCTACGTGACGCTCGTGGCCTTCGCATATTCAGCTCAGCCTGCGTAAACCAAAGGAGGACGCCAAGGTGGAGAGAGACCGAATACGCGGGCGAGCCTTTGTACGACACGTCTTTGGCAGGGGTGTCATTATGATTCGGGCGTCCATATGAAGAGGTTCGTTCGCCCGTCCTAGTTTACCGTCGTTCCGGACATGCACAATATGTAGCTAGGGCTACTGCGCATCAGAGAAGGTGGCGAGAGTGGACGATGTCGTTCCGAGACCATGTAGGTGCATTGCCCGGTCTTCTGCTGGCCCGATGGCAATATCTTCTGCCGGCGGGGAACTTGAAGCGGCGGAGAAGGGAACTGCTGCCAGCCCACGAAGTGCAGAGACCCGTCGTCGGATAATATCGGACGATAATATGGAGGCTGTCGTCGCTAGGGAGCATCACGCAGCCCAGCTTGATGACACCATGCTGCCATCGCTATTGTCTCTTCGACTAGCCGTTTCGGAGCTCCCGGGCACGATTATACATTCCAATAACCTGGGCGACTGTCAACTTTTGTCCAGCCCCTTGTCCTAAGTTGTTAAGCTGGCTACGTCTCTGAATGATTTCCCGCTTCGATTCCTGCTGGCCTTGGACGTCTGGTGGTATGATTCACCCATCCATTAGTGCGGTAAGCGATTTCCCTGCCAGCCCAGATGACGACTTACATTCGTACCGACAGGCCCAGTGACCCCACCTCCAGGACGCAGCTATGCCCCTGCTGCGCTCATGTTCGCATGCTCTGACCCGAACGATATACTCCAGTCAAGCTGCCGTATTTTCTGACGACATCCCTCAACCTATCAAACTCT
>JBBPKP010000059.1:10518-22190 GCA_038089335.1 Boletellus aff. obscurococcineus | reverse complement strand
GTCGTCTTCCCCATAGCAGAACTGGCATGACGCCAAGACTTTCTGGGTGCGCTTATAGTCTGATGGAAAAGAAATATGATGTCGATGTCATACGCAGATGCTAGAGGATTGAAGTACATACCATTGATAGCGAACTGCCGTTTCATAGCGTCAGTACGCATTTTTTGTCTTGCAAGGCGCTCCGCGTTATCGTCGATGTAATCAAGATCATTCTGAGAATGCGGTGAATAGTGGGTGGAGAGTTATACAACAGAGTGGCGAACCTCGAACTTGCCATCACCCATCAGCGCTTTGGCGTATTGGGCATCTAGGCTTTTCTGATCAGAGATGCCAGCACCGAACCGTTCTTGACGCAGCATCTCCCCCAGGGTTACTTCGTCATCATCGGCATTGTAGCGCACAATGTCACCGGTCTTTCGGTCGCGAGTTTCGAACTGGAAATCAAGGTTAACACAATTAAAGCCACAGCGGACGGAAAACATACTTTTTCCTTTTTCTTACGATTACCCGGGAGTGGTGCTCCATCATCTTTGCCGTGGCCCACATCATACAAGCGCCCACGTGCGTCCAGAGTGGGTAACACCTCCACTTTGGTCCTCACGACCGGTTGTCCAGGTTCACCATGAGCCTTGCGCAACTGTTCCTCATATTCTTCCTCAAGCTCAGCGGCATTCGGAGCATTCAGGAGTTTTGCGCGCAAGACTTGCGCTTGCAATCTGTTCAACGACGAAGGGGACATTGTAGAAACAGCGGCGACAGGAGGTGTCATGACACTAGGAATGGGTGTATGTGATTGCGCAAGCGGCGACGCTGCCCGACCGGATAAACGCAATGAGTCGAGCCGGCGGTCGGCTACTGCTTTAACTGACCCCGGAGCGGGAGAGGGAGTCGTTCGTACGCTGTCATCCGCAGTAGCTGGTCGGCGGAATGACGAGCTACGACTGGATGCACCGCTAGCGCCGATGTCTGTGAACACAAAATGTTTCTCGCCCGCTGTTTCTCTGCCTCTGTGGGTAGCGGTTCTCTTCGCGCTCCGTCTGCCTTCCCGCTCGTCTAAAATACGTCGCTCCTCCTTGGCCTCCTCAAATGCTTGCATAGTATCAAAGCGCTCCAGCGCGACATCTTCCACTGGCCGGTTCTCTTCTTCGGCAGTTTCGTAAACGCGGCGAAGACGCATCATGCGCCAGCTCGAACCGGGTCCGCCGGGCGTGATGGATTTCGGTTGAGGCTGCGGAGTGCCCACATCTGCACTGCTGCCCTCCCGGAGCTCTACGTTCAGCTCGCGGTCGCTCACTCTCGGCTGCCACACACGAGGTTGGTGAACTTTGACTCTGTGCAAAGACTGCGAAATACCTTGTCCGGGTCTGGTTTGTCCGGCTGAGGCTTGCGCTTCCGCTCTGTGCCGACGGAAGAGAAGAAATCGACAGCTCCACCGAGGGTGCGTCCAGAGGTGGAGGACTCCCCGTAGCCGTCCGTGTAGGGGTCATCCCCGATGGGGTACTGTTGCGCGAGGGGACGGTCTGAAGAACTGGAAGGACGTGTTGCGCCAGTAGGTGGAAGAAGCATCCACTCGTCGCGCTGGGGTTTGGTTTCCGCTCTCGTAGCGGGTGGAAGGGCGGGATCCATTTCGGAAGCTTGTGCATGGGAAGTCAACCTAAGGTCCTCTGCGGTCGATATGTCTTTTGCGAGAAGCTGAGCAATCAGTGGAATAAGCATGCATCGCACGAATGAAGGGGCGTACAGACCCTCTCGCCGTCGATGTCGATGTTCTTCTCGACCCACATGTCATCGTCATTGGGGTCATCGTCAGTAGTGTGGACGGAGTCGTGTGTGTGGTGTTTGCGCTTTCTTCTCGACTCTGAATCGCGGTGGGAAGTCTTGTGTTTCTTTTTCGTGCTGCGCTCTGAGTTGTCCCTGCTGCGCTTGCTGGACGTTGGCGTGCGCTCGCCGCCCATGGTCAAAGCCAACGTTGGGTTTACCCAAACAGGTAAAACCCCTGAGCGGTCGATTTCGTACTACTGGGTGGCTACGAAAATCTTGGACCAAAGACTGAGAATAGACGGCGTGCTGGCCTGCCGCACGGTCGAAGACCATCGTGCCAGAAGTAATCGAGGTATTCGTGGATGCGCTCAGTGCACAGCCAGAGTGAGACAGCTCATTAGAAACGATAAATCGTTCCGCGGTGTCATAAGCGTGCACAAGGGCCTATGTGGATGAAGCAATTCTATGAAATTCTTAATATATCTGTTTTCATGCGGTCTATTGCTAGCCCTGATCCCTGACCAGTGTACGCTAGCATCGCATAGATACCTTTTGACAAGAACGACGGATTGATGACATTGGTACTATCCACAGCCTGGAGGGACAATGAGCGTCACCAAATCACACATACGAAGGCGACAGTTTCACCTTCGAGAACTGTTTCAGGCGGCTCGGGAGAACAAGCATGTCCGGTGCAGGTTCATCCCCGCTCTCCACCAACCAGATTCCCTCAGAATGCGTAATATCCAGGTTGACTTCATGCGCAATGTCGAACGGCGCAGGAAATAACGGATAAAAACTAGCCAAAGACCATCAGACAAGGTTCACTAAACGATAAATTCCCTACCTCCGCTGTTGGAAAATATTGCGCGCAAGATTGGACATGGCATCTGTTGCCGGCTCAGATTCGGAAGTCAACAGATCAGCTTCCGGCATTCGAATAAAGATCTCCTCCCTGCGAAGATGGAACAAGGTGTCTACGCTTGTCACTGCAAATGAAATCCCGTTGATAGAGAAACGACAAGGGTTTGGAAGCAGGCGAATCCGCTTTATGAAGGATCATCAGAACAGGAGCTCCTGACGCACGAGATCAAAGCTCACGGGATCATTGCTGAATTCAGCTTGGAGCTCACATTGCGGAAAGACAACATGGTCGCTAATCACATCGTTGATGCTTGGGACCAACAGCACCGTGCTACTTGGAGACAGGACCAAAAAATCCTGGAGTCTCTCGCTAAACTGCCGTCTGAACAACTGGTAAGGCGTCTCATCCACGTCACCGTCTTTGACACGCGAATTTGCGGCATCAACGAAAGGGCCGATCTGGTGTATGTTAAATATCAGATATATTTTCAGTGGAAAAGCCCTGCCGTACCAGGAGAAGGACAGCAGGCTTGCTCTCTTTCATTTTGTCCAGCAAGTTTTCCCAGGGCTTATATTCCAAATCCGTATGAAGGCTGAAAGGGCCACTCGCGATACACATAGAAAAAGTGGCGTTGATGTCGCTCCGAGGCGACGAGGGGGGTTTGATCGGGGGCAGCTGAAATGGTATGTACCAATCGGTCTTGAGGTGACTTCTCTCATAGAAATATGACAACATACCGACAGCACTTCTTCTACAAGGAAAAGCCCGCCGCCGCCATTGCGCCCGCGTAGTGCCACAATTGCACCAGGAAAAAAGCTCACCCCACCGACGCCTTTGACTCCGCCCCGTAACTTGGTTTCTGCAGTGAAACGTATCGGAACGCGCACGCCAGATCCCATCATTCGCGAGGATTCGAGGACTAAAGAGGACTCATTGAATTTTGTCCCTAACGTCGATGCGTCGTCTGCGTCATGGACTATCCTCCCAACTACGGTGGTAATTTCCTAACAAGAGGATAAATTATATGCTTAGTCGAACGAGGAAGACAGACCTCTGTAGCAGCGCTTGGATCAGCAAACTCGTCGATGTGATAGTGTCTGCGGACGAGATCGGCAAATTCGTCAATGCGATCATCCAAAGCTAGTCAACTGCGCGATCAGTCTACGTTTGAAACCCGAGGGGGTAAAATGATACCTTCGCTTCTTTCCGCCACTTTCTCGTACATGTACCGATCTAGGGAGAAACGTGATTAACGGACAGGCACTACATGGTCCACGGTGCTCTCTCACAAGTACGTCCTCTCCGAGATCGTTCATCCAACCTGGGCCCTCCAAATACGACTCTGCTCGGCCCCGAAAAATCGGAGACTTCGGATTTGATGACGCCTGACCGCAGCGGTCCAACCCTCAGACCTGCATCGAGGGTCTTCACCATCGACCCGTTTGCGATGGCGCCTATCCTGCCCCGCCCTCTCCCAGGGAAACCTGCTGCTGCACTGCGCGAAGCAGCTTCTTGTGTGGTGGCATTGAGTTTGCTCAACTCCTGCTGCAGGCTTGCCTTGAGGTCAGGGACAGATTGGAGCGTGAAGATGGCAAGGGTGCGGGTGTTGGAATAAGATAGTGCTTGCCACTTGTATGAGAGGGCCTCGACGGTAAGGTTGTACATTTTACACATGTTCATACCTCACAAAAATGCGTGGGCGGGTTAGCGGCGGGGGGGTTCGAACGCGCTTACATTCTTTGACGAGGGTCTCGTCCGCAGCTACGGCCTCGCTGAAATGTTCCGCGATTTCATTGCGGTGGGCCTCGAGGGACATGCCAGTGAGCTGTCGTCCAACCGAGACTAGTGGAGGCGGACAAGCACGATGTATGGACGTATTTGCAACCGAATACAACTTCAGAGCGCAACGTTGTTGGATCGGATATACATTAGGAGGCTGCGTGCGCATGATAACCCTACAGTGATAATACAATTTCAAAACAGTGGGATAGTATTACGGTGACCACAAGAGGCATTGTCAGGGCGATCGGGACCGGCTTCAGGGGTAGACAGGTAGGGGCAAACGGCCGAGCCACACACAGATATGATCAAAGGCGACAGCGGGAATGACGAACAGCAACGCGGAGCCTGAGAGGACCGGACATTTTTCGAAAGCACAGCTTACGCCTCTTGGTCTTCTCTGTCGTTGTCGGTTTCTTTGTCTTCTTTCGAATCAATCTCGGACTGGGACAGCGAACTTTCTCGCGCGATACTTAAACTGTTCGTTGGTGATATGGATAGACCCCCTTGATGCGAGGTGGGGGGTGATGACGCATGAGGGATGCTGATGCGATCGGCGATGAGTGGGTAGGATGTAGCGTGTCAAGGATGCATACTTTTCCGGGTTGGGAATGGCAGTGCCAACAGCATTCTGCGGAGCGACACCTGCCTTGGACAGCGCATAGTCACCCGAGTCAAAGTATTTGCGATCCTGACAACGGGATGTCCTCTCAACGGGCGACGACGGACGGCACATGGTGAGGGTAGCGACAGACCTTCTGCATCTTGGTGAGGATGTTCTTGTGTGTAGGCAGCTTTCCGTACAGCCGGAAGAGCTTCTGCTCCTCCTCTGTCAATTTCTAAACGGATGAAAGTGTCAGATGGGCGCGACCGCAACGGCGTGATGCAGCGATCCGCTCACACTGATGTCAACCTTGTTGCGCTTTGCAGGCAGCATGACGATGAGGGGAGCCGTGAACGGCCAAAGCCCTCGCTGAAGCTCGAGGAGGAGGGGGGGACCGGGTCAACTTTTCCTTGCTGTCGTTGTGATCACTGCACCAAGAATTAGCGGAGTGGCGGAGTCTCAATTTCTGCATCCTCATGTTTCGGAACTCGGATGTCTTCCATTTGAAATCTATCTACACCAGCCAGTCCAGATTGGCGTCGGCACCGTCCGCGTGTTCCACATCTTCCATGTCCTGCTCCAACAATACCAAATCTGAGTCCTCCTCCTCCCGCTCGGAGCTACTGTCCAGTGTTTCGAATCTCTCAAGCTCAACTTGGCAGTCCTGTGTCAGCTGCCCATGTCTATCCGAGAAACATCGCCGGTCAGGTGGTGTACGCGGTGGTAAATGGGTTAGCTTGGCGAATGCCGAATATCCGATTTCTCCCAGGTGTGCTATTTGTGAACTGTCACCGTGCAAGCCGCACTCTGCCGGGTCTGGTTCGTAGTAATCGACATTCGGGTGGCGATAATGAGTAAAAAAGCTGGCTGCTGGGGAACGCGTGGTGATGTTTGCTAATGAGGCAGACGCATCGATAAGAGATCCGTCCGATTGGGCCTCGCACATGATGGATTTGTATGGCGCAAGCGTCGCAGCTGGACCGGTGTCAGCTTCATGGGGTCGCCACACCCCATCCTCACACCAATCTTTGGTAAATGTATCCACATCTTCGGTCAGCGCTTGGTGGCAGTCGGCTCGAAAAGTATGAGGTGACATGGCAGTGTCGGATAGCTCGACCCAGGAAGTTTCATCATCAGCCTCGTCAGGTTTTGATTGCAATAGACCATCGTCGTGCTGTGGGACTGACGCAAATTGGGGAGTTGCTGTGGGCTACGACCGACGCATACAATATTGGTGACCAGTCTGGTAAGCGAACACAACCAACCTTGAAACGACGTTGGGGAGCTCCGACTCGAAAGAGTTGCTCTAAACATTCGCAGAGGATTTGTTCGTCCGTAGGAACAAATGCAACAGAAGGATCGATATCCTCTTCCCGCGATTCAAAAGATCCAGCGTCCGTGCACGAGGATAGAGCTGCAATAGAATCTTGGAGAATGGAACTATGCTTGCTGCGGGCAGTCTGTAGTACGACGCAATAGGGATCAATGACGGAACCCGTAGATTGATGATACCTTTAAGAGCTGCTTGCATTTCGACAAGAACCCGCTATCTTCCGATCGCGCCATTATCTCCACAATAGAATGTCCAATGGAGGGAGCATATTGCATCTCTAGGTCAAGCCTCTGACAAAAATATGGAGCAAGGGCACGACAGGCAGCGCATAGATACACCCACTTTGCACCATGATCCGAAAATAAGAGGGTATCGACTACATTAATCGCGTGCGCACTGAGCGGGGATTAACAGGTGAAAGCATGACGCACCCCACAAGATGGTATATCAAGAACTGCTCGGTCACGCGATTGAGTAGTGCTTCTATAGGGAGAAATAGGGTCGAAGAAAATGGGCTAGCTTCGTCGACCAAGTAACCAGAACTACTGATATCACTTGGTCCAGCAACAGAACTCCAGGCATAAGCAAGATGCAAGGACACAAGGTTAGCGCAAGGTCGTGATGATTGAGGGAGCGGACGCGAGGGAGTCAGCGTCACTGATAAGAACGGAATAAGATACCAACAAGAACAAGACAGAGAATTGTTGAAAACATTTGGAGAGACCGTCTGAATCATCAAAAAACAGGTGCGACACATTGTTGAGACCGAGTCGGTCAGCATTCTAGTGAGAGGTTAGGATGTGGTTAAAATGTGGCCCTATATGCATGCCCTTTCCAACAGCGCACGGAGGTGCCGCGCAAGTCCGGAGCGTACAATATCATGTGTGGGTATTTGGTGCGCGTCGAGGGAGCCGGAGAGAGAGATGGTGATATCGGATAACCAGAGGACATCGAGCTCCTTTGGCACGCGCCCTCTCACGGCGTGTATGCGGTCGGAAGGCAGTCCATGTACCAAATTGTGAGTAACCTTGAGACGGAGGACGCGCTCTTCGGACGTGGCGCGGATGGAGGAGGAGAAAGAGAAGGAGGGCATGCCAGTAAGAGCGGGGGACAGGGGTGCTACAAATAATAAATAAGCAGGATGATCATGACTGACGATTACAAAATAGCCAAGTGAAAATAAGTCAAGGATATCCTGGTTATCGCATCACACAGCCTTGTCTGTCGACCATCTAGTGCGTTTCTCAAGCGCGATTATAACAGGCATTGTCTCTTGCATTTGAATGGTCATGGTATGTTGCTATCGCATTCATCGACAAGTAGACTCCTCATCAGTTGCTGGCAAGCTCGACGAGCTCGACCAGAAAATACAGGATGTCCTTAAACGCATCGAAACAGAGCGAAAAGTCCTCGATGCGTCCAGGCACCTCCGTCAAGCAACCTCAAATCCGGACGTCCTGAGGCGCAATGATGCCAAGATTCGAGAAGCCGAACGTTCCTTATCCTACTTCGAAGACACCTTGCGGGAGCTTCAGGCTCGCAAGAAGCTCCTAGCGCACCGCGATGACCTTTCTCGAACAGGTTCCTCTCCATCGACTCCCACGCCCGCTACCAGGGCCGGTCGTGGCACCGATAGAGACCGCACCCTCCCCCAAATTCCTCCTGCTGACTTTGATTCTTCTGGTCGTAGCGCCGGGTCCCCCGATGACTCCCAGACACTCCTTGGAAGTGAGGAGGGCGTCCCTCAGGCCAGGCAATACACAAATCTTGATCTCATCAAAGCGGATACCCCTCACACTACAGCCAAGATATCCAGGATGCTCCATCAACTCGAATTCAAGCTACAAGTCGAGTTACAATATAAAAAGGGAATCGACAAGATGGCAAAATTGTACCAAGCGGATGGAGATAAGAAATCGCGTGCGGATGCTGAGAGCAAGCGAATCGAGAGCGAGAGAAAGATACAACTCTTGCAGTCCGCTCTCAAGCGGTATAAGAACTTGCATATTCTAGATGATGTCGAAGAAGAGGACCAGCATTCTGGTGAGATTTATTTACCTCATTCTCTCACAGCTCTGAATCAAAGCACCAGGCACAGGGGGTGAACGCAAGGAGAACATGCGTGCCAAGCCACTGTCTGGCAAGCTTTTCGTCACCATCAGGGGTGCGCGTGAACTCGACCATCCCCCCGTCGTGTCTATGGGTCGAATTCGTTCTTCTTCCAAGCAGATCATAGAAACCTTTGTTTCTCTCAAGATCGAAGGTAGCCAACGCGCTCGTTCTCATCCATCCCGCACAGATCGTTGGAATGAGGATTTCGAGATCACTGTCGACAAAGCAAATGAAGTTGAGATTGCAGTTTACGACAAACATGCCTCCGAGCCTCATCCTCTGCCCGTTGGTCTTCTTTGGATCCGCATCAGTGACCTCGTCGAGGCACTGAGACGGCAAAAGGTCATGATGGACAGCGGTCAGGGCGGTTGGGTAACGGCTGGCGCCATGGATGGTGATTCTCCCCTTGGAAAGCAACCTGGTGCCTTCGGAGATGCAAATGTACCGTTAAATCTGGCTCCTGGAACAACTGGCGAGCCTGGCGCACCGATGAGCTTCACGAGTCAGAATGAAGGAATTGACGCATGGTTTGCTGTTGAACCTGCTGGTGCACTGGCTTTACACTTGAACTTTGGTTTGTATCCTATCCAGTTGTGCTACATAGCTTTGCTGACAGTACCATAGTCAAGGAGAATGTGAGGAAGCGTCCCCTGGATGCTCCCGGAGGCCTTGGTCGCCAGGGTGCCGTCAGGAAGCGCAAAGGCGAGGTTCACGAAATGAACGGGCATAAATTCGTTCAGCGGCAATTCTATCAGATCATGCTTTGCGCTTTTTGCGGCGATTTTCTTCTCAACGCTCTGGGATATCAGTGTGAAGATTGCCGATACACGTGTCACAAGAAATGCTACGAGAAGGTTGTCACGAAATGTATTTCCAAGTCGAACACCGGGGTATGTGCTTGCTCCCACCTGTTCACTCTTTTGTAATGTCCATCTTGCATTACAGGACGATGACGGAGAGAAGATTAACCATCGGATTCCTCATCGCTTCGAGCCTATCACCAATATGGGTGCAAATTGGTGTTGCCATTGTGGTTATATGCTTCCTCTTGGGCGCAAGAACGCTCGCCGGTGCACCGAATGTGAGATCACATGTCATGCCAACTGTGCTCATCTTGTTCCCGACTTCTGTGGTATGTCCATGGAGACTGCCAATCAACTACTCCGTGACTGGCGCGATATCAACCGAGCGCGTAGTGGCAGACCCGCGACAGCGAGACCGTTTACGATGATTCAAACCTCTCAGACCTCGGCCCCGCCCCTCCCTACAGTTGATGTTTCTATTACTCAGGGAGTGGATCGATTACATCTCACAGGAACAGCAGACATACCACCTTCGGTACCTACAGAGCCTTACGGTCATCGTACTCCTACTCAGGACGGAGCCGATCTTCGGTATCACCAACAGTCGAGTGTTCCACCTCGGCTGCCCCCTGGAGCAAGAGTTCCTGTTCCTCCCGCCTACGCGAATGAACCATTACTCCCTTCGGTAGTTCCTCCGGCCTCGACTGGACTCGAACGAGAGGACTACAGCATTCCTCCAGTTCAGGTGAATTGTAGTGGTTAACGTGTCGCCACGATGTAGCTAATTGTTGTCCGGAAGCAATCTACGTTTCCTCAGCAGAGTTTACCGCAGGTTGCTCCACCTCCACCCCAACAATATGTACCTCAGCGGGGTCAACAGGTTGAGGTAGCTGCTGTGTCTCAGACAGTAGTCGTCGCTCAACGTACCCCTGCTCGCAAGCGGAAGGTTGGTCTCGACGATTTCAATTTTCTAGCTGTTCTTGGAAAGGGAAATTTTGGCAAAGTCATGCTCGCGGAGGAAAAGAGAACCAACGCACTGTATGCGATCAAGGTATTGAAGAAGGAGTTCATCATCGACAATGATGAAGTGGAAAGGTGCGATACGTGTGCGGTACTGCGAACGATAGCTGCTCACGGATCTCCAGCACTCGTTCGGAGAAACGCGTGTTTCTGGCCGCTGCTCGTGAACGTCATCCCTTTTTGCTCGGTCTTCACTCTTGTTTCCAAACAGAGACTCGTGTCTACTTTGTGATGGAGTATGTCAGTGGAGGAGACCTTATGTTACACATTCAGCGGAAGCAGTTCTCTCTCCGCCAAGCAAAGTTCTATGCGTCCGAAGTCCTTTTGGCCTTGGAATATTTTCACGCCAATGGAATTATCTACCGGTTGGTTGGATCTATGCTGTGTAACATTCAGATGGAACTTATTGTCAACAGTGATCTAAAACTGGACAACATTTTACTGACTCTTGACGGCCACGTGAAGGTGGCAGATTATGGACTTTGTAAGGAGGACATGTGGCATGGTTCGACCACGAGCACCTTCTGTGGTACTCCAGAGTTCATGGCCCCCGAGGTTTGCACGATAGTAGCCGTTCATTTGAAGGTCACAAGGCTGACATGCTACTGGTCTAGATCCTTCTTGAGCAGCGTTATGGGCGTGCCGTTGACTGGTGGGCATTTGGGGTACTGACGTACGAAATGCTGCTTGGACAGTCACCTTTCCGTGGTGATGACGAAGACGAAATATTTGATGCCATTTTAGAGGATGAGCCATTATACCCGATCACTATGCCGAGGGATGCCGTTTCGATACTGCAGAAGGTGGTGACTACTCAGTTCTGGCTCATTCTGTTTGACGCTGTCCACAGTTACTGACAAGGGATCCCAATCGCCGACTCGGCTCGACCAAGGCAGACGCTGAGGAGATCAAGAGGCATCCATTCTTCAAAGACGTAAACTTTGACGATGTGTTTAACAAGCGCATTCCTCCGCCCTACTTTCCGACTATCGTAAGTTGCCACACGTTCTATCGATTCCAATCCTGAATATTCTGTAGAATGGCAGTGCCGATACAAGTAACTTTGACGAAGAGTTCACCCGCGAACAGCCGACTTTGACCCCAGTGCACGGTCAGTTGTCATCCCGCGATCAGCAAGAGTTTGCTGGGTTCTCCTGGGTAGGTCTCGCACGGTTGGTCGACACGAGTACGATTCTGATCGTTACTCATTCAGGTAGCTGCTTGGGCAGATGTATAGTATAGTGGACGTTTGTTCTTTTCTTTTTTTTTTTTTCTTTTTTAACAGTATTTTCAACATCTTCTCTCCTGTTTTGCTGCGATTCCACGTACACACACTCTGTTCTTCCTGCTGCCTGCACTTGGACAGTCTTGCAAAGATGTCCTGAAGATGATAAT
>JBBPKP010000058.1:0-22313 GCA_038089335.1 Boletellus aff. obscurococcineus | reverse complement strand
AAATAAAGAACCAAATAATGTATATAGGAAAAATAAATTAGCTGATTTAAATCTAAATTCACCTGATCCATATACAATAATAACTATAAATAATATAGGTAATACACTTTCAAAAAATATCTAAAATAAATAAAAATAAATAAAATAAAATAAATAAAATACAAAATAACTAATATAAAACTCTAATTAAAAATTATTCACAAAACATCAAAAATAACAAAATTTGAACAAATTTTAAAAAACATCAAAAAAGTGTGTAAAAAACTAAGTATATAAAGCATAAATTTTTAATCAAAAAGTAGTATATAGAAAACATAAAGAAAAAAAGGAATAGACATTTTTTGTAGGATGGGTAAATATAAAGAATTATCATATAAAACCCCCCTCTATATATGATAATTCAACTCAAGCTTCTTTATAAAGAATAAAAGAGTTGGATTTCTTAATTTAAAGGAAAAATATTAGGTCTGTCTCCCTAACATTACCAGATCGAGTCTGGTAGGAATCGTATAGAAACTTTAAACAATATAAAAATAATAAAAGGTTAAAGATTGTTTGTTATTAGAGATAAATGCAAGTAAAGAGATTCGAA
The DNA here is from genome assembly GCA_038089335.1 of Boletellus aff. obscurococcineus. NCBI lineage: Eukaryota > Fungi > Basidiomycota > Agaricomycetes > Boletales > Boletaceae > Boletellus > Boletellus aff. obscurococcineus. Next base: position 21,721 of record JBBPKP010000058.1, on the reverse strand, counting down.
CTCTTAGCGCGACAGAATGCATAAATTCCTAAGATTTACCCGGTTACCAAAGATTACGGCATACTTGCTGATAAGAAAATAACAGTATATTAAATATAATAAAATCTTTGTATTGTATTGTATGATTGTTATTTGTTTTGGTTATAAAATATTAAATAGGGAGTAGAGTAATCGAAACTCTGTCTGTAAAGTGTAAATTTACTGCTAAACCACTCAGCTAACCCCCTAAAATTTGTAATATTAATTACAGTAAAAAAAAAAAAGAAATTCTAATTAAAAAAGTTATTAAGTTAAAAAATAAAAATGGGAGGGGGGGGGGTTATAAACTCTTCGTTTTAATTTTCAGCAGCACCTTCCAGTACGGCTACCTTGCTATGACTTTTGAGATGTTGCTCAATTTAATTCGTTGGGTTCAGTTTTTTCTTAACAATCACGTTTAATTTGAATTAGACCAGATTATATATTATTATAAATGCTACTATTGATTAATAATATATTCAAATAGTGAATAAGCAGATACTATTTATTCAATGAAGAAAAATCTAATCTTAAACTAATACATCAATTAATAAAAATTTGAAAATAATTAAAAATTGAGATATGTACTAATTAATTAAGTATTTAAGTACTTATAATTATTTATTTGAATACTCATATAATAAATACTTTCTAACAAATAGATTGTAAACAAGAAAATCAGAACAATACACATCTTCCTAAAAATCAAGCTCCTTCCCAGCGACAGACGGTTAGTTCATCCTGAATGCTTAATTCACCGTTGCGTAATGATCAACGATTACTCGAAATTCCTTTTTCATGTCACCGAGTTTCAGATGACAATCCATCTAATTTAATAGTTAACTTTCTTTAATGATTAGCTCCTCCTTATTAAAAAATTAAGAAAATTAATTCTTAATTAGAAACAGAATTGCATCACTTTGTAAAAGTTTTTGTGGCACGTCTATAGCCCAGTTCATGAGGGCCATAAGGACTTGTCTTAGCCCCAACTAGCATCTTATCAACACTATTATGTATTAAGTTTAAATTAATACTAGGGATTTCGTCCGTTTACGGATTTAACCAAACTTCTCACGACACGGACTGACGACAGCCATGCAACACCTGTAAACTTACAATATATTTAATTAAAAAAGTAATATGAAAGTACATTACATATTAAAAAAATAAAATTAATAAGACTATACAAGAACTGGTAAGATTTTACGCGGATTATCGGATTAAATAACATGCTTCACTTCGTTTGCTTCAAGACCGACTAATTTTTTTGTTTTCAACTTTGCAGTCTTACTAACAAGGCGGAATGGTCAACGTGTTAACCTCGTCACTAATATTCTGAATATAATAAATATATTATATTATTTTTTTAATAACTACCATTCATCGTTTACTGAGAGAGATAATTAGGTCTCTAATCTAAGTTTCTTAGTCTCCCCTTCGTTTCTGAGCGTCAATCATAAGTAGATAAATAGCTTTAACCATTAGTACTCCACATTATTATAAGTTGTCAATCCCAATTAATTATGTTGTTTAGCTTATCCTCTATTAGATTCTAGCTTTATTTTTACCTTTATAATTAAGTTAGCTATTATAATTATAAATGTATAAAGCCGCCTACACACCCTTTACGCCTGATTATGACGATTAACGTTTGCGTCTAAGGTCTTACCGAGTCTTCTGGCACCAAATTTAGACGACACTAATAGTAAGATAATATCATTATTTTCTCTTACCTTATCTTAATGTTAAAAATTAAGATTTCAGTTAGCTAGTTCACTCTTGCGAGCATTGACTAATATTCTTGACTGCAGGTAATTTTATTACTTGGGGTATTTCAGTCCCAATGTGGCCATATGTTCTGTCAAACTTGGCTTTTGATCGTAGACTTGGTAGGCCGTTACCACTACCAACTATCATAATCAAAGTAAATAGAATCCTAAAGCAGAAAAATTCCTTTTTAAAGTAAAATAGCTACTTTACCTTAATCATTTATTACTAATACAATATTAAAATTATTAATATGCTTAATTAGTCAAATAATGAATAATTATATTTATATTAATATCAGTAACAACTATATTAATTTAGCATTTTTAATGTTAGTTTAATATAATACGAAAATACTCATAATTAATTTATTTTCTTTTCTGATTAATTATCTCCTATTTATGGAAACTTATAGGGTATCTTATTTACTATACTCACCTCTACACCTTATTTCTTAGAATAAACCTAAATTTACTATCAGAAATAACGATTTGCATGTCTTCAAACTACTGAATAACGTTCAATCGGAACCAAAATTAAATTCTTACTAAAATTTGAACAATTAATATTTAATTGTCTTATTATATATGTTTTCACAATATTTTATATCTCTTTTAAATGTGAATAATTAATTATTTTTTTTTTTATTATTCATAATTCGGGCACTGTCGGATTTGAACCGACGACTCTTTTGGAGTACTCGTTTTCAAGACGAGCGCCATAAACCAGACTCGACCAAGTACCCTTAAATTGAAGGAGAAAGATTAGATAAGATAAAATATTAAATGTACTTTTATTCTCAATCTCCGATTTTATAAAGCATACTATTGATTAAGTATTTTTTTTTATAAAATATTTTTCTTTATTAGTTTTTTTTCTAGATATATATATACTATATTGATTTTTATATCCATTAGAGTGCATTTTTCTTTCTATTTCAAAATTTATTTGTAAAACAGATTGTAATATTAAGATTTTGCTAGGTAAGAATGAATCGGTACTGATTCTAATTATTTCATCTCTTTTATCATAGTGGCCATCACACATAATCCAATAAGCTAATCCTCTTGGAGTTAATAATTCTTGGATATTATTAGGTATAATTTTTCTATTTTTGCCATCAATTTTTATATACCAATAAGGATAATAATTTAATCGAAATATGGAAATGTTAAGGTTCCAAATTTATAAGCATAATATGTTTTATTATATTTTTATTTCTATTTTTATCCTTAATTTTCTGGGTTATTTAAGTGCTGACGTACCCTTATGAAGGGGTTCTCTAATAAATTTGAACCATAAAAATTTTATTAGCTCTATAATTAAGACCGAAGGGAATTGAACCCTTATAATATCCATTATGAGCGAACTGCATTAACCAATTATGCTACAGTCTTATAAAATTAATATCAGAATTACATTTAAATAATTGAAGAGTTTAGGAATCGAACCTAATGTGGTCTTAGACCAATTCTTTTACAGAGAACCACCATTACCAATCGGATCACCTCTCCTAAATATTAATAAAAATTAAATATAAACTTCTTTTAAGTAATAGATTTTAAATTATAATAAGGATTATAATTAAGATAAAGAAGAGGGGAGAAAAATTAGAATTATTCATGAGTATTAGTTAAAGATATAGCTCCAGATCCAATTTCTAACACAAACCCAATAGTTAAAACAAAGAAGAAGATTAATCCAATAATAAATCCATAAGTACTTACTTGATATAAAGTAACAGCTAAAGGAAATAATAAAAGGATTTCTAAATCAAAAACTAAGAATAACATAGCCACAATATAGAAATGAATTTGGAAAGTAGATCTAGTTTGACCTTCAATAGCTAAAAATCCACATTCATAAGCAGATGTTTTAGCTTCATAAGCATTTTTAGGAGCTAATAATAAATTTAAAGCTAATAAAGCAAAAGCTAAGAAAGGAACAAAAATAAATAAAGTAATTATATTGCTATTCATGATATATAATATTTATCAAAAAATAAAATTGATAGTAACTGTACACTATTTAAAATTATTGTAGGTTTAATTAAGAATAATAATATTCCTAAAGTTAAACTAGAAATTAAAAAACTATGGAAATTATTTAAAACTAATTCATTACTTTCTGTATTATTAGAATTAGTATTAATATTTGTTTCTTCAGTATGTAATATTCTAATTATTTTTATATAATATGAGGCACTTATTACACTTGTTAATATTGCTATTATTGCCATTAAATAATATTGACTATCAATAGCAGAATATAACACATAGTATTTAGAAAAGAAACCAATTAAAGGAGGAACTCCAGCCATAGAGAATAAACAAATAGTAAAACTTAAACTTAAGAAAGGATTATGGAAAAATTGACCTTTTAATTGAGAAATAAAATTAATATCAGAATTAATTAAGTTGTTATTAATTAAATTATTTTTATTAATAACATATCCAAATGCTAATAAAATTAAGAATACATTTAAATTTGTTAAACTATATTGAATTATATAGAAATATAAAGCTTCTATAGAACTTGATGAATTTATAGCTAAAGCAATTAAAATAAATCCTACATGAGAAATTGTACTATAAGCTAATAATCTTTTTATTCTAATTTGAGATAATCCTACAACTGTTCCAATTATTAAAGAAAATAAAGCACTTAATAATAATAAATGTTTAATTTCTATAATTTTATAATTAGCAAAATTTAAGAAAAATACAGGTAAGAAATTAACAGTTTCAAATACTAATAAAGAAGTTGATAAATTTAATCCATTTATAATTTCAAATAATAAGAATATTATAGATATTTTTGGCATTATAGTCAACCATATTGTTACTATTGTTGGACTGTTATCATATACATCTGGTGCCCAATTATGTAATGGTGCTGCTGCTATTTTAAATAATAAACCCAATATTATTAAGATAATCCCTAATTTTATACCTAATGAGACTGATTCATTAAAAGCAAAAGCATGTATAGAAGAACTTAAACTATATAAAGATTCAAAATTAGTTATACCTGTATATGAGTAAATTAAAGCTATTCCTAATAGTATCACACATGATGATAAACCACCTAATAAGAAATATTTTAATCCTGCTGCTGTTGCTGATTCAGAATTTCTATATAATGTTGCTAAAATATAAACTCCAAAAGATTGTAATTCTAAACTTAAATACATTGAAAGAAAATCTGAGGATGATAATAATAATGATGATCCTAAACTACTAAAGATTACAATTAAAGAATATTCAGTAGCTGGATTTTTACTTAATTTTTCTATTTCTAAATTAGAATTATTTTTGTAACTATTTTTTAATAGATGTTTATTAAATATAGGCCAAGCTGTTAAAATTAAAGCACCTGTTATATATATAAAGATATCTATTATTTGTGATGTTATAGTTACATGGAATAAACCACTATATATACCTAAACCTGATTCAATTGATTGAATATATAAGGAATTAAAAGCTAAACCTGCGGCAAAAATAAATATAATAGCAGTTAACCTAACAAATAAATTAGGAGACAAATTCATTCTGATAGAAGGAATGGCAATAGCCACAATTAATATTAATAAACTAATAAAAATCATTAAAAACCTTAAATACCCTTATAATGAAATTATTAATTATCTTTATTATTTCATTTTTATTTTTATAATTAACATTTCTTACCACTTTTATATCTCACAATTACTTAATTTAATTTGGTTATAGAGAGAATAGAGATAATTTTGGTTATATTGTTAATTTTATATTGGAGGGGATTTTTAATTTATCTTTGTTTAATTATTTAATTCTATTTTTATTTCTTACTTATATTAGAATTTAGAATTTCTGGATATAAATATAGTAGCTACCATAGCTAATAATAATATTATACTACATAGAATTAATAAAGCTGCACCATAAGTATATAGATTATGTCCTATAGCTTCAATTTGTGAGAAGTTAGTAACAGTAATATCAGCAATAGAAGGATTAAATGTAGTTAATACATTAATTAAAGAAGAATTATTAACAGTTAAGAATAAATTATTAATAATATTAGTAAAATCAAAGAAGAAAGAAATAATAGAAACATTACTAATTTGGAAAGGTAATACAGTATATAAAATATAAATAAATAAAGAACCTATAGCTAATGCTAAAGGAAAATTTTGAGTATATTGAGAACCAGTTTCTAAAATATCAGTTAATTTTATATTAATCATCATTATAACAAATAAGAATAATACAGTTATAGCTCCAACATATAATAAAATATATGAAATACCAATAAACTCTACTCCTAATAATATTAAATAACCTGCAATATTAAAGAAAACTGAGATTAAAAATATTACAGCTAATACAGGATTAGTAGAAGTTATAACTAATAAACTAGAAAGTATAGCTCCAAAAGCTAAGATATTTAATAAAAAATTTTTCATATATAAAAAAAAAAAAAGATTTTAAGAGGGATTAACCCTTAGACCTAATGGACCTTTAAAAACAAACTATAAAAATTTATTTTATAGTTGAAAAGAAACATTCTATTTAAATGAAAATTCCTTTTATTTCGATGAAAATTTTTGTTTTTTCATCTACTTTTAAAATTAAAAATTCTAAAATTCTTTACAAAAAAATTTAATTTATTTCACGTACTTATAAATTATTAAAATATAAATATATTATCGCAATTACTTGCGAATCAATTTAAATAAATAAAAATCTAAAAAGAATAAGGTGATTTTAGCTAATTTGAAAAATATTATATGAGACTTATTTGAGTTAATTATTATTTATTAAAGTTTACTATTATACAAACCAGTTGATACTGTTATAGAAAAAGAACCTCTTCTATTTTTATTAGAGAATCTAGCAGTTTCAACTAACATTGCCTTTTTTCTAGCTAAACTACCAATTTTTTCAGTTTTAACAGTTTTTCTTGGGACAATTTTTTGAGTTGGAAATCTACCAGCAAATTTAATAGTCAATCCAGTTAGATAACCAGGTATAACAGAAAATCTTTTTCTTTGAACATAAACAGTAGGTTTAGTAATTAAAGCAGATTTATAAATTTTATTAACTAATCTTCTAATTTTAAAATTTTTAGATAAATAAGATAATAAATTAGCAATAATATTAGGATCATAAAAAGGATAATGTAATCTAATTAATTCTAATTGAACAGATTTATTAAAAACTTTACTTAATAATTGAGATAAAAAATATAATTTATTACTATAGATATTTAAGAATATAGAATTATTCTGTAAAAATTTACTATTATTATTATTATTTTCATAATAATGTATAGGTTTTTTATAATTAATAAATGCAAGATTAAATAATCTTAACATTCTTTTTTGAGCTTCATTATCTGACATTTTTAATGATTCATTTTTTTTTATTATTATATTGATTAATTTCTTAATTTCTTTTGATGGAATACTGAAATTTTTTATTAATTTTTTTTGATCATTAAAATTTAATTTATTAAATAATAAGATTATTTTTTGTTTTGAATTTAAATAGGTTGATTTAAATGATTTAGTAATTTCTTTTTTAGCTTTATAATTTAACATATTTTTAATATTATTAATAATATTTAAATTCCATTTTTCTTTCATATGTTTAGATAATTTAACATCTGGATAAAAAAATAATTGTATTATTATTCTATCATTTATATATGAAATTCTAGGTTGACTTATTAAACATTGCATTGAAATAAAGGCAGAATGTAATAAAGTATAAATATTTTTTATTAATCTTGTATTATTTAAATTATAAAAATATAAATTAATTTTACTTGCAGCTAAATCAGGATGATATTTACTGATTAATTTAATATAATTTAAATTTTTAATATTACTATTAGAATTACTATTAACTAATAAATTTAAAGGAAATTTGATATTATTAATAATTTTATTATCAATATATTTATTTCTCATATTGTCATTAATTTGACTTATATTTTTTATTTTTTCTTGTATATTTTCTTTAGATTCTATATTTATTTTTTCTTTTCTTATTTTTATTAAATCTAAGCTATTTTTTAATTTTTGCTCATTTTTTACTTGTTTACTATATAATTGTAAACTTTCTAGTTTTCTTTGGAAAAATTTTATTTTTGTTTTTGTACTATTTTTAAAGAAACTATTAAAATTTCCTATTACATATGAAGGATTATGTTCTGTTCCTTTATATTTTGGATTCATAGACATAGATAAATATAATTTTTGTTTTAAACTTGAATAGAATAAAGGAATTATTTTCCCTATTTTTCTTTGATTATTTTCCATTTTTGCTTTATCTTTTCTTTTTAGTTATTTTATTAACTTGTTATATGTATTTTCGAAAAAATATAAATAAAGTATTTATATTACCTAATATTTACTTTATTTACTTATTTAATAATCCATTTTTATTAGAATTATGTTTATATACGGGATACTATACGTTATATTAATTATTAAATATTTAGCTGAAAAGAATAAGAAATACGTAATAAATTAAGTATTGAATAATAATTATATTAATACATATTTGTATCCTTAATATAATTATTGATCAGCTCCTACTTTTATATTTTAGATTTATATAATTCTTATTCCTAATATTAAACCTTAGAATAAATACTATCTAATAGTGAATTTAGTTTATTATACTTAATTAATATTAAGTCAGGAGGGGATTTTTAATAATTATGATTGTACAGGTAACATATTAAATGCATGGAATGGGATAGGACTAGCTAATGACCATTCTAATGTATTAGCTGATTCAGTTTCAGTTTCGTATTGTGATAATGATGTGAAATAAGCAGGGATAGCCCAAGGATTATTATTTACTTCTTTACCATTAACGAAAATATCATATATAATATAACCAAATAATACTGTAGCAACTACAGAAATTAATGATCCGAAACTAGATATAGCATTCCATCCTGCAAAAGCATCAGGATAATCAGGTATTCTTCTAGGCATTCCAGCTAATCCTAAAAAATGTTGTGGGAAGAATGTTAAATTAACCCCAACAAACATAGTCCAGAAGTGAACTTTACCTAAGAATTCATTATATGTTCTACCTATAATTTTTGGAGCCCAGTAATAGAACCCAGCAAATAAAGCAAAAACAGCTCCCATTGATAAAACATAATGGAAGTGAGCTACTACATAATAAGTATCATGTAATGCAATATCTAAACTAGCATTTGATAATATTACTCCAGTTAATCCACCTATAGTGAATAAGGCTAAGAATCCTAAAGTAAATATTAAAGGAGTTGTAAATCTTAAACTTCCACCATATAAAGTAGCTAACCAAGAGAATATTTTAATACCAGTAGGAACAGCTATAACCATAGTAGCTGCAGTAAAGTAAGCTCTAGTCAAAGAACAATTGGACTATATCTTCATCCAATAAAAATTATAAACTATAAAATAATAATTGGAGTAGGGCGTTTTAGTCTCTGAGGTTCTTCAATATATTTCTGATTTTCTCAAAACCTTTAATTGAGAAATGTTCATTTCTTTGAACAAATCTATAAACTTTTCTCCATTTAAAATAATTAACATATTTAGAAGAATTTAAATGATAGAAATCAAAATAATCTGCAACAAGTTTAGCTGAATTTAATAAATTTAAATTATAATAAAATAATTGTTCTGATTCTAAATAATAAATATTACCACCTAAAGTTTGTTTAATTAATTCTAATAAATCATTTGTTGAATGTTTAAAATTTAATTCTAATTTTAATTCTGTAATTTGAGTTTTACTTTTTGCTAAACTAATAACAAATGAACCTTGAGCATCAGTAAATCCAGCTAACCAATGGTTAGATAAAAGATAAAAATTAGCAGGAGGTAGCAAAGTAACATTAAAATTTAAGTCATAATTATGAATTAATAAATGATTAATTATATTGTTTGTTAAGAATTTACCATTTACTAAATTTAATACTCTTTTTAATCCTTCTCTATGTTTTAGTACATATCTTACAGAATTTTTATTATTTAATTTTAGAATTGAACCATAGCCTATTTGTTTTTTAATAAAATAAGCTAAAGAAGTATCTTTTTCATTAAAAACAATTTCAAATTTATGATTATAAAAATAACCATGACCTTCAATTAAACCAGCTAAATAAAAACCAAATTCTTCCTCAGTTTTAGGTTTTTTATGTTTTATAATATGATCAGAAATATGATCATTTTCTTGAATTATTTTAATTTTATCATCAGAAATAAAAGAATTACCTGCTGATTGCTCGTTTTCTATTTGGATTTTTCCGAACAGTCTTATACTGAGTGGACCAAGTAAATTTTCGAGTTTTCCAGCATACAGCCCTATACTTATAAGTAATGTTACCATTACTCTAGACACTAAAGTATCTACATCTAAACCTACACTAAACATATGATGAGACCATACTAAGAACCCTAAAATACCAATAGAGAACATAGCATAAACCATACCTAAATAACCGAAGATAGGTTTACCTGAGAAAGTTGAAACAATATGACTAATTATACCAAATCCAGGTATAATTAAAATATAAACCTCAGGGTGTCCAAAGAACCAGAAAAGATGTTGATATAAAACAGGATCACCACCACCCGCTGGATCATAGAAACTAGTATTAAAATTTCTATCTGTTAATAACATAGTAATTGCACCAGCTAATACTGGTAATGATAATAATAATAATATAGCTGTAACAAAAATAGCCCATACGAATAAAGGTAATTTATGTAAGCTCATTCCATTAGTTCTCATATTTAATACTGTTGTTATGAAATTTATTGCACCTAATAATGAAGATACACCAGCTAAGTGTAAACTAAAAATTGCTAAATCTACACTACCACCTGAATGTGATTGTATTGACGATAATGGTGGATAACTTTAATTGTTGGTAATCTCATGAATATTTAAGAATTCACTATCATTACTCGCTTTAGCTTTCACTAAAGATCGGACTATGTCTTCAACCTTCTAACTAATAATAAAACTATTTTGTGTTAGTCTCAAAAATGCCATACTGGCAAATTAGGAAGGTAAATATATAATATATATAATTACATGTAAATTAAAAATTACATTACTCCTAGTTACCACAATTGCATGTAGCTAGAGGTAGAATAATAATTTAAAATATAGTTGTACCTAGTTTTCTACTTCTAATTTTATTTTTTATTTCGTTAAGTTTAGAAAAATCACCTTTGTGTTTTACATAGCATCTAGCCCAAACTCTAAATTCAAAGGATTTCATTCCTTTCATAGTATTATAATAGTATTTTATAATGTTTTCAATACTTCTAGAGTTTGTTGTAACAACCGTATGATCTTTTTTTTTATAACTAGTATTAATACCTAGAATACAACCTATAGCAGATAACACTATAAAATCTAAATTTTGAGTAATTTCAAACCCATGAACTAATCTATCTTTAGAATTATTTACAAGATAAAAACTTCCCTCAGCTTCAGTAAATCCTACTAACCATGCTTTGGACATTACCTTATTAGCTTCACTAGCATTAGATACTGTGTTGTTAACTATTTCCCAAGCTGGAGAAATATAACCTTCAGGTAGAACTTTATTAATTAAATCAAACATTAATTTATCTTGTTCAGTTTTAGTTAAACTAGGATCTTCTAAGATTCTATAAGCTTCTTTAAATTTAAAATAATTAAAATATTTAGAAGTTAATAATGGATAACTATCGAATATAGGAAATATAATATTTTCTAATTTTTTTCTATCTCTAATTCTATAATTTACCAACTTAGTTTTAGTTTCTTTAGTAATATTCCCTACACCTAATTGGCTTTTTATAAAATATAACAATCTCATGTTATATTCATGTTGAGATAACTTAAAAACTAAAGACCATTTACCATTTTTATGAGCTATAGAAAATGAACCATCTCCATCTGTAAATCCTACTAACCATTGATAGAATAGTTCTTTATTATTATTTAATGCTTGCGTTGTTATATTATTAGTGTTAGTCTTATTAAATTTAGAAGGTTGCTCTACATTTAGTCTCTGATGGGTAGTAAAAATTACCCAGGCAAATTGTCCCCATGACAGTAACATTTTTACCGCTTTATTTAAATTATAAAGTAGGTAGTTACTTACGTAGAGGAATTTAAATTTTAAGAAAGTAAATTTATCAAATAATTTAGTATTTAATCCTATTAATAATATAGAACTCTTGTTAAATTCTTTTAAGTAATTATATACCTGAACATAATCATGTGTATTAAGACTTAATTCTGAACTAATATATATGGTTCCTATTTTCAAAATTAATAATAATATACTTATTATAATAAACATAATAAATGTATATTTATTATTATATTCTATACTTTTTTTAATATTTTTTGAATACCATATTATAAATTTATTGGGCATATAATTATTAACTAATTTTGAGATAATTTCTATATTATTTTTAAAAATAAATTGATTAAATATTATCATTAATAAAGTAAGAATTAATATTAATTCTAAAATTTCTAATGTTAATATAGCTTGTATTAATGTTTCTAATGGAGCTTTATTGTAATTCGATTCTAATGGGCTTTCGATCATAAACGAATCTGGACTAGGAATTCTATCCGAACTGCAAGGATCACTATTTTTTATTACATCTGTAAATTTAATATTTTTTACTACTGCTTTACCAACTTCCATACCTACTATTGTACTAGATGCTGTTACTGCTGTTACTGTAGCTAAACTAGCTAATCTTTGTAAAGGAGGCATACCGGAAGTTAATTTTACTGTAGCTGCTGCTGCACTACCTGCTGCTGCACCAGCACCTAAATTAGGTGCTACATTTTCAGCAATTGTTTTAGCTGCTGTAGTTGAAGCTTGTATAATATTATCAGCAAATGCTTTATCAATTTTACCTGAATAATATTCTGTATTGTTACTTGTTTGACTTTTTACATCAATAATATCTTTTGTACTACTATCGCTATCTCCTTGACAATTCACTTCAGGTATAATTTTTATATTAAAATAATCGCAAATTGAAATACCTAAAAATAAAATTATATTAAATATTATAAACTTTTGTAATATTCTAGATAATTTATTTTTTGAAAATGTGAATTTATCTAATATAAAGATAGAGATTAAATAAGAAACACCTAAAGAAACAATAAACGAAAAAAACCCTAAAACAGAAAAAGAGAATCCTTTAATAAAACTATAAAAAATAAAAACTACAAAAGCTATATAGATAATATTTAAAAATATCTGTTTAGATTTATTCTTATTTTTATTACTATTATTTGTATTTTTTGAAAAATTAGAATTATTTCTATAATTATTTGTACTAAACAATCTTGAAAAATTTAAATTGAAACTTTTTTGCATCAAGTAGAGTTTATTTCTTATTACATTACTGTAATAGGACAGCTTATCCCAAACCGTCCATCCTGTTCCTGCTCCTTGTTCTACTAAAGAACTTAATAATAATAAAATTAATGAAGGAGGTAATAGCCAGAAGCTTATATTATTTAATCTAGGAAAAGCCATATCAGGAGCTCCGCATTGTACTGGCAATAAGTAATTACCAAATCCACCTACTAGTCCAGGCATAACCATAAAGAAAATCATTATGAAAGCATGAGCACTAATGATAACATTAAATAATTGATGATCTCCTGCTAATATTTGTACTCCTGGAGACATTAATTCCATTCTAATAAGAACAGAAAAAGCAGTTCCTATCATACCTGCAAATATTGAGAAAATTAAATATAATGTACCAATTTCTTTAGCATTGGTTGAAAAAAGCCAATTCAAATTCATATAAAAATTAAATTTACTCTTATAATTTAACTAATTAAGCCCTATAATTTCTAAAAATAGAATATATATAAATATAAATATTAATAACTAATATTTATAAAAAAAATAATAATATTATATTATTATATAATAATTTTTCCATGATAAATCGGAATAGAGGCGATTCGAACACCCAAGAGTTGCCCCAGAACAATTAGCAATTGCCTTACCTTTCCAAATGATTACTATTCCTATAATTACATTCAAATAAGATAGTATAAATTTTTATTAATTTATCAATTTTTTCATAGCCTTTACCAGATTCGAACTGGTACTATTATCGTGAAGGGATAATGTACTAACCATTATACTAAAAGACCTAAGAAAAATTTAGTATCTAAAAAGAGCGAATTTTGGATTTGAACCAAAACTGACAATTCATGAGACTGTCGTGCATACCTTTACACTATATCGCATAGAAAGTATATAAATTATATCTTTATATATAAACACTATCATTGAAACATCTATTACAAACAAAGAGACTCGAACTCTTAAGGAATTACTTCCACTCCTGCTTAAGAGGAGATTGTTTACCAAAATTTCAACATGTTTGCAAAGTCTAATATTGTATAATCACTTCTTTTAATAAATTTTAGAGTATTAGGTGTCAAGAGGAATTGAACCTCTGAATAAGGTATTAACAGTACCCCGCAATAACCACTCTGCCATAACACCTTATTAATAAAAGATTTTCGGTTTTATTCTATTATTTATGGTAGGCGCGACTCGAACACGCTTCTTCTCCCACCCAAAGGGAGCGATTAATCCAGTTCATCTTCTACCATTTAAATTGCTTAACTCTTTTAAATATTTATAAGTAATTCTAAAATAAAGAATAATTACCTAAATAAATATATTATTATATACATCTTTTTATAAGGAGGAGAATTAAAATAATTATAATTTGTTTTTCATACTAGAAGATATTTGAATAAGTATATATTTTAAAGATAACTATGTTTGAGTTAGTATATTATTTATTTAGCTAATTTTATATATATACAAAGAATAAATATAAATGTAATCTTAGTTATTGTTAATTATTTATTATTATTAGCTAATTTTGTAATATATACTCTTATTACTTGTTGTAATGTAAAATAAGGTAAAACAGATTTAGACAATATAAATATTAAATAAATTAAAGCTAATAAAGCAAAAGATAATTGATTTACAAAATAAAATGGAATTAATTGTGGCATATTTATGTATTTCTTATTTATTTGGCTCTTAAATGAACTATCTCTACTTAATTTAATATAAAAAAGTATAAGATAAATATATAATTTATTTATCGTTAAATGAGATAATTAGGGTTTATTTAATATTTTATTAAATAATTACTTATAATATTAAATTTTTTAATCTTGTCATATTTTCTAACCTCTTTTATTTTTTATAGTTCAGGTCATTTAGTTTTAGGTTATTTTAAAATTTAGATTAATTAATTTTTATTATATAGTAAATGTAAAGATAAATACCTCTACACTTTTAATTGAAGATTTTATTTACTTAAGCTTTTAGATAATTGTTGATTTTTTTTTTTTCTTTTTTAAACAATAAAGTATATCTTTAATCTTTAACTGTTATTTGAATAGTTCTTGTTTTATAAAGGCTAAGAGTTACTCTTACAATAGATAAAATTTTTAATACGGATTGGAATATTTGATTTATATTTGAATTCAATTTTATATAATTATTTTTTCTATGGTATTTACCACTATAATTTTCCTCGTTTAAAAGTTTAGAGAGTTTAGGATTCGAACCTAATGATAAATTAGAAGTTATTCAATAGCAGGCATGGTTACCTTAAATAATGAGGATTAAAAAAACATTTTTTTTTTCAATAAAAAACCCTTTATCTTAGCCGCTAACTCTATTTTAATATCCTTAGTTTAAAAATTTTATACTGATAAAAACAAAAACCAAACTTTATTTTAACAATTAATTGTCTTATTATCTTATTACATATGTTTTCACAACATTTTTTATCTCTTTTAAAAAAATAATTAAATTTACAATAAAAATCTCAATTTATCAATGATATTGAATACTTTTAATGGTTCTAAAAATAGTTTTAGATCTTAATGTCTCAGAAAACTGTTGTAATAATTCATTCTTTTTATCAAAGATTTCTACATTTCTTGATGATAAAGTCTGTTAAATATAAAATCTTTAATTACCTTTAGTAATAGAATATTTAGTTTTGTTATCATTAGAATATTTATGAACCCTCGTTTATTAGTATAATACATTGAAGGTATCTGTAATTTATTAATTAAATAAGTAGGGATTATTTTCTTATTCTCTCTTATATCTTCTATTAAAGAGTTATTATCTGTTTTAAACATAATTGAGGTATCTATTCTTAATAAAGAATACCGATAGTTTATTTAAAATACTTCATTATTTTAGTAAATCCTTTTTAGGGTTGATTACTAGAAATATAAAGTATCTAAATCATCATTATTTCTTTAAATTAAAAACCTAAAGATATAAATGTATAAGCGGATAAACTTTATAAGAATAAATTGGAATGTAACATATTGAATATCATATATTAAGAAAATATAATACGAGTAATCAGACTCGAACTGATCACATCTACTTGGAAGGTAGAGGTTATACCAACTTAACTATACTCGCTTAATTGTAAAAATAAAATATTTATATACTCTATTTACATATTATACTCGTTAGATCTTTAATTTATTTCACTCTTTTAATTAAAAAGAATATTAATATAAATTTATATTAATATGAATTGATGAATGAGATAAGGGGGGAGATATTATAATTAAATTAATAATAAGCTATTAATTATGAGTATAATAATAAGAAAGCAATCATTAATGAGAATAAACCTGTAGCTTCGGCTAAGGCGAATCCTAAAATTGCGTAACCAAATAATTGTCCTCTTAATTGAGGGTTTCTAGCAGTTGAAGCGATTAATGAAGCAAAGATTTGACCGATACCTAATCCGGCACCAATTAAACCTGAACAAGCTAATCCTGCACCGATAAATTTAGCAGCAGCTAACATATGTAAAATATACATACAAATTAAAGATAGTGTCTGACGTATATTATAATTTAAATAATATTACTCTTTTAAGTTATAATTTTATAACTTAGTATATTATTACTAAAATTCTTTTCCGAGTCCTACCAGATTTGAACTGGTACCCTACTAAGTGACAATTAGAAACTCTACCTATTTAAGCTAAGGACCCTATTAAAAAAGAATTAAATTTACAAGAACAAGGCGACTCGAACACCTAACAACGATTTTGGAGATCACTATATTACCAATTATACTATGCTCTTTTAGGAACTAATCAATTATAATATACTTCTAAAAATAGAAATAATAAGTATTTTATACAAGAAAAAAAAAAAGAATTTTTATAAGGAAGCAAAGAGATTCGAACTCTCAACCGTCTCATTAAAAGTGAAACACTCTACCTTTTGAGTTATACTTCCCTTTAGAATCAACTTAAGGAAGATAACTAAATAACTAGAAATAAAATAATATTCATAATTTCTCTTGAGTTACCCCGACTCGAACGAGAAAATTCTTCGCCAAAGGAAGACGTTTTGCCAATTAAACTATAACTCATAATAAAACAGAAATATTTCTTTAAATACTCTTTTATTTTTATTATTATTTTTATATTTAATTCTTTTCTTAATTTGCCTAAAGGTGGACTTGAACCGCCAACGACTTATTACAAGTAAGTAATTTTACCAATTTAACTATTCAGGCTAATACAAATTTTATTTTTTTCTTCTAATTTTTGCCTTGGAATGGAGTTGAACCACTGTCTTTCGAACTTCAGTCGAACGCTTTAACCCTTAAGCAACCAAAGCTAATATAAAATCTTATTATAATTATATATAATATGGAGAAAGATAGACTCGAACTATCATTACAGTAGTGCAAGTACAGTTGATTACCAATTATCAGATTTCCCCTTAATTCTTTTTTTATTTACTTTAAATTATAATAATAAATATCTCTTTTAAATTGTAAGATATAATTTTAAATATACCTTATCTTAAGAATATGATATAATTTTAAATAAGAATAATATCAGGTAAATAATAAATTTCTTAGTTTAAACTTTATAAAAATAATTAATATTAATATTGGGGGGGGAGAGCAAATATTATTCTAATTAAATTAAAAATAAAATATCATAATTACATTGAGTCTATCCAAGCTAAGTAATCTTGTACTGAGACTGCTTCTACAGCTATAGGCATAAATCCGTGCCATGTACCACAAATTTCAGAACATTGACCATAGAAAGTACCAGTTCTTTCAGCTAAGATTGAGCATTGATTTAATCTACCAGGAGTAGCATCAATTTTAACACCTAAAGAAGGAACAGCAAAACTATGGATAACATCAGCACCAGTAACAATTAATCTTATATGGCAATCAACAGGGATAATCATTTTATTATCAACATCTAATAACCTAAATTGACCTAATTCTAAATCTGATTCAGGGATCATATATGAATCAAATTCAACAGATTGTCCACTTTCTGTTACGTAATCACTATATTCGTAAGACCAATACCATTGGTGACCTACTACTTTAATTGTTATAGTTGGTGAAGTAACTTCATCTAATAAATATAACAATCTAAAACTAGGAAAGGCTATAACAGCTAAGATTAAAGCTGGAGTAATAGTCCAGATTAATTCTATTAAAGTACCATGATTTAAATATTTATGAACTATAGGTGAATTTTTATAACTATAGAAGTACATAATTGATCCTAAAGCCCAGAAAACTCCAACACAAATAACAATTAAATAGAAGAAAATAGAATTATGTAACTCCACAATACCTGAGAAAGCTGGTGAAGCAGAATCTTGGAATCCCAATTGCCAAGGTTGAGGAGCATCACTATATAAAGTATTAAAAATTGAAAAATTTTGTAACATAGTTTGTATTTAATTAAAAAATCAGTCTTAGTCTAATTTTACAGTATTATATTTATCAAAACACTGAATTTTTTTTTGTTGTACCTTAAAAATAAAGATAAATAAGGTACTACTAAGATTTATCTTAATCAATTCTTTTATTAAAAATTTTAAATTGTATTGTAATTAAAATTTATTTTAATAAAATCGAAGAATAAATAATTTGTTCCTTTTAATAAAAATGTTAAGAATTATTTCTTAATACTAATATTAAACCACTATTTATAAAAATATATAGTTAAAAGTAAAATAGTTAAAGTAAAAGTATTTTACTAATATTATAATAAAAATGTTAATTATTGACAACCTAAAACATCAAGTCTATTTTAAAAATTAGTAATGCTAAACTTACGATTTTACAATCAATTCATTTGCATCCTATCTAAGAAATGATCTATTTCTTTATTTATGGATTTATAATCTCTTTGTGTATTATAACAATATTTGTAACTCATATTGTAAAATATACGTAATATACATTTGTATATTTAAATACTAACTATCAATATAATATTTTATAGTTTAAATTGTAGTATATAGTTTAAACCGATTACAAGAAATGATTAATATTAGGAAAGTAATAATAACCATTCGTGAGAGTTTACAAAGAGAAATCCATTGATAGTATCTAGGGGATAGATTCGAACTTGAGATACTTTCAGTAATTATCTAATATGTTTGTGGCTACCCAACTATGCAAAGTTTAAGAAATTTGAGTTAATTAATTAATAAATAATTAATCAAATTTAATTTAAATTACAATTGGTACACTATAGAAACACAGCCTATTGGTCCTTTCGTACTAGAAGGTCTCCCCCTTTTTACTATTTGTCCCTCAAAAGGATAGGGACCATACTGACTCACGTCGTATTAACAATTATGTTAACATAAATGCTCTTTATCATTTATTTCTATTTTTCACAAAATAGTTCAGACTATGTCATCATTAATATATAATATTAACGCCGGAAATTCGTGTCAGGCTTATTGTTTGTGATACTCACCTGTTAGTCGTTGAACCTTCTTCATAAACCATAATAATATTATTATGTTCACTTTATAAAGCTCGGCTGCAAATTAACTTTATTAAGTCTTCCTTGCAATTTCTCCGGTTTTCCTTCATTATTAGGAAGGGGGCTATAAAATATAAATAAATAAATAAAAGGATTATTCTAATCTAGATGAAGACGCTCTTGGAGTTAATTCTGAAAGATCATTAAAATAATTTGATCCTGTTTCACTCACTGGAGAATTATTCATACTAGAACTACTAGAACTTAAAGAACCTAATAAATCAGATTTATTATCAGTATATGAATCGTTAGTGAAATCTTTAAAATAATTAGAGATATCTGGATAATAATAAATTACTATCCCTGAAACAATACCTACAGATAAACTTATAGTTATAAGACTAAACCACCATAATGAATTATTATAAACATTAGTATCATTAATTAATTTTTCATTATTAATAGATACAGCTTCATAATTTTCTGTATGTTCTATGATTTGTTCATCTAACAAGAAATTAACATTATCTCTGATATAAGTTAAAACTTTTTGATATAGATCATAAATTAATGATGAATCTAAATAAAGTAATAAAATACATTCAAGTCCTAATAAAAATATAAATGTAAATAAGGATATTTTCAATAGTCTTAATAACGGTTTATACATTTCCATTATAATATTTATATGTTTAAATATATTTCTGATTATTTTTAAATTAATTTTAATCATTAGTGCAAAATTTAATATAATATTGATAGTGTCTAACAGGGACAATAATTTAAATCATCCTCTTTTATTTAAATATTTATATTTTAATTACGACGACGACGTAATTGTTTTATATTGATAACCCAACTCATGTAATTTTTTAATCGGCGAACAGCCGAACCCTTCCAAGATTTTGCCCCTGGAGGATAAATTAAGTCGACATCGAGGTCCCAAACAGCCAGGACAATGTGTACTCTCGCTGGCTATTAGGCTGTTATCCCCAGCGTAACTTTTATCAATTGATCCCTGTCTATTCCATAATATAGCAAAGGGTCACTATGCCCTACTTACGTATCTGTTCGACTATTAAGTCTTTCAGTTAAGCATGCTTACCGTCATTGCACCATACAGAATCTTACATGATTCATTAACTTCCATTTAATGTCTAGCATACCTTATAATTGAAATATTATAATTGATTTAAAGTAATTATTATTAAATAATAATTAACAATATGAAATTATTTGTCAGAAATATTTAGTTTATCTATTTGGATGTACTTTGCTACTCTATTAAAGACGACCGCCCCAGTCAAACTGCCAACTAGTCAGCTATTTCTTCTTAAATTTTATAAATAAGGAGATAAATACCAGTTCCACCTCAGACCTAAGGTTTTCCATTGCAGTCAAATCGACTCCCTATTATCTGAATAACCGAGGTAATAGAACTTTTTATATGATAACTAGCTACAGTAAAGCTGCATGGGGTCTTCCCGTCCTCTTTGAGGTAACCCGCATCTGCACGGGTAATTCAATTTCACTGAGCAAGTTGTAGAGACAGTGAAGCCATCGTTAAATTATTGATACTGGACCACATTTAATGGCCAATTTATTTTGCTACCTTAGGATCCTCATAGTTAAGACCGCTATTAACCAATTTTTCGTAAAGAAACAGTTACCCATTATTATTACTTATTAATATGGCATTGGGCAAATCTCACTACCTATACTATTATTTTCATAATTGCAGATAGTTGTGTTTTTAGTAAACAGTCGGGGCTTCCGATTTTGTGCCACCATATAAATAAATTAATAGGAGTTATTAATTTACTAAATTCATGGTTCCTCTTATTGTCGAACTTATGAGGATAATTTGCCGAGTTCCTTTACAACTTTTAGCTCTACGCCTTAGTATACTCTACCTACGAACCTGTGTCGGTTTAGGGTACGGTTGCGCTTAAAAACTATACTTAAATAAAACTAGCCTAAATCATTAAATTAATAAATAACTCAGCTCTCACTAAATAATAAAATAATTTAACT
>JBBPKP010000057.1:0-22365 GCA_038089335.1 Boletellus aff. obscurococcineus | reverse complement strand
TCGTCATCCCCGCCACCGCCTCCACCCCCGCCGCCGCCGCCACCACCACCTTCTAGTACGCCACCAGCACCAGCACCAGCCGCGGAAGGCGTCGCTGCGGTGTTCGCCGAGCTCAACCGTGGCGAGGAAGTGACCAAAGGCTTGAGGAAAGTTGATAAGAGCGAGATGACTCACAAGAATCCGGCTCTGCGCGCTAGCAGCGTTGTTCCAGCAAGCAGTGGTCCAGGAGGTGTGTACTCTCTGTTTCAGAACCGTATGTCGTATTAACGGATCCCCGCAGCAGCAAAGAAGCCGACGAAACCCGTGAAACCTGCTGCGTTGGTGCGAAAGAAACCTTCGAAGTTTGCACTAGAAGGCAGTAAATGGCTAATTGTGCGTTGGTAACATCCGCGATCTGTTTCAGGCTCTTATATATGATGGATAGGAATACCAGGAGGATCAGCCTGGGCTGGAGGTGACGGACGTTGGGATCAGTCAGACTGTTAATCTGTTTGGGTGCAAGAACACGACGGTTCTCATCAGAGGCAAAGTCAACGCTGTCACGTTAAGTAAGTAATGTGAGCCTTATTGGTCGATCTTCGAGCTGAGTGTCACTCTCGCATCAGTTAATTGCACGAAGACAGCTGTTCTCGTTGAATCAGTGATCTCTTCCGTCTCGATCACCAAGTCTCCATCCTTCCAGATCCAGATCACAGGGACGGCCCCGACTATCCAAGTGGACTCGACTGATTCTGGCCAGATTTACCTTTCCAAAGCATGTCTAGGTGTCGAAATCACCACG
Source organism: Boletellus aff. obscurococcineus (assembly GCA_038089335.1). Lineage (NCBI taxonomy): Eukaryota > Fungi > Basidiomycota > Agaricomycetes > Boletales > Boletaceae > Boletellus > Boletellus aff. obscurococcineus. The sequence continues at coordinate 21,584 of JBBPKP010000057.1, read as the reverse complement.
GCCAAGTGTAGTGCTATAAACGTCAGCCTACCGATTGAAGGGGAGGAGGATGGTGTTTTTCAAGAACAAGCCGTGCCCGAAATGCTCAAGTCAGTGGTCAAGGACGGGAAATTGGTTACGAGCGTTGTGGAACACGTAGGCTAAGAGGCAGTACCAAGTACTTGTACCGGACTAAGTAACAGTTTCGTACCACGCGGCTGTATTACATTATTGATCTCCTTGACTCGTTTCGCCCCATCCTTATCAAGCAAACGACATGGACAGCACTGGCTGGCGTGCCCATAGGAGAGCGCAGGAAGCGAGTACCTTCTTCACTGCCCCGCTAACGTCTTGAGCGTAATTCAACTGTGACAGGATGATCACTACTATCGAATGCAAAGCCACCGGGGGCCAGATGGCAGGTTTATCCCAGTGCAAGAGGTGGGGCCCCTGCCAGACGGCACTCTGACTAGTGGGATGCCGCCGTCTGCGTCCAGGGCTCCTCCCCCGCTTCCCCCAAGAGCGCCGCGATCTCACTCTGGAAGACCGTCCATTAGCACAGAGACATCGCGTGATTCTCATCCACAAACACCCACGTCAGTTTCACGCACCAGCTCCGTTTCCTTGGCACAGCTGCCCCCTGCTGAACGCTCCCGGATACAACGGACACCGCGTATGGACCCGTATCTTCAACTCATGGTTGGTCCTCTACTGCGCTATGACACCGTAGACGAAAATGGTCTGTGGCACGGTGCGGCGCTGATAGTTAGTGCGTATATCTCGCGCCCGAGCGCCCTAATCGCGGACTGCTCATGTAGCCCTTGGTTGACAGCTGCCGATTCTGGATCTTCCTATGAATCACACCCGATACTAACCTACCAATGGGACCCCGAAGAAAGGGCACAGCCCCAAGCCGGGCAGAGTGCTGGCTTATCTTTTGATCTCAGCCATCACCCTGCTGACCCGTACTCTACGCCGATCTCCCCGCTATCGGTTACGCAGACTTCAGAAGGCTTCTCCAAAGCAGATGGTGTAGGGGACCAAACGCAACGCGTTACCGGCCAGGAGCTGTATGTCTACGTGGCCAATGGGGGGTGAGTATCGCCCTCTCGTCCATACAAACAGCAGAGTAATTCTGTCCAGAACGTTCACTTTCTGGAGGTTCCCGATACAGATACATTTGGGAAACACCGAACTATGCATCAAATATAGCATCAACAGTGGCGTTCAGCTGTCTTTTTACGTGCCGGCCATGAATCAGAACATGCGCTGGGCTACCTATTCTGTGCGTAGTATGCTTGTTCTTGATGCTCCAAAATCCTCACTGGGTACTTCATATCTCCGACCTCTTCGCTTATAGTGTAATGGGTTTAGTGCCGGCGTCAACCAGGACGAGTTCAGAGGTCCGGGTTACAGGAGTGGTTATGATCCAATGTGGGTCGACTTGCTTAGGGAACACGCAAGGGAGCCATTTCACGTACTGGTTGGTGGAGGAGATCAACTTTATTGCGATGCGTAAGCCTCAGTTCGCCGGCATAGATGGTGGCGTTGACACCTCGGGAAGATTGACGAGGGAACCAGAAATGCAAGACTGGATCCATCACTCGAACACACCAACGAAGTTGGTATACCCCGTATCCGCCGAAATGTTGGCAAGTTTGGACCGGTTCTTCTTCAACCACTATTGCGCCTGTTTTAGGAACGGGGCCTTTGCTAGAGCCAACAGTTCCATGTGAGTGCTCTATTGGTTCGTTCGGGCAAGTAATCCATCCTTGACCAGACCGATGCTTAACATGTGTGGTAAGCATCAGAATACACGCCCAGTTATCTGACTCGGATTGTTGAATCTTAGATGATCATGGTAAGCGTGCTCTGGTTGTTTACCCCTCCTGACCCATATCTTGTCAGACATGGTACTCCCATTGCTCGCACCTTTTGCCTTTTTTTGACGATGTTTTTTTTTTTTAAATTAATGGAGATCGATGGATTTGGGAGTTGTGAGTAAATGATGGTCATTCGTCCGAACAGCGCGCTGACATTGTTCTCAGATCCTAATGAGCTACAATCTTCACCAGTTTTCCTTGCGTGCGTTGACCAACGGAAGCTTCTGCTTGCATTGATCAACCCTCGTAGGATTGGCACGCGGGCATATTTTTTCTATCTGCTATTTCAATGCTTCATCAACCGTGCGGCTTATTACTAGCCTCGTCGCAACGCGACTGACTGACAAGCTACGCTAGCCCATGTCGATGGTTTGGACGACCGTCGGGGTGCTCATCCCTTTAAATCTTTGATCCTCGGTGTCCAGGGACCATATGTTGGCCTGCCATCGCACTCGTACCTTGCCTATATGGGGCCTACCATACGGATCCTGATGCTGGATTGTCGGTAAGCCCTGAGCTTTCCAGTTTTTTGAGTCGTCGTCTGACATAGTCAAGAGCCGAAAGGATGAAGGACAGGGTCTGCAGCGATGAACAATATAGGAGGGTGATGGAAGCCATCGGCCTAATGCCTCCTTACGTGGAACACCTAGTTGTGCAACTCGGTGCGCTAATTTTCTACTGTGTGTCACATGTTTTATCGGTTTGGTTTTCCAGGCATACCAATCGCCTACCCGCGCATGGTGTTCTTGGAGAACGCATTGGAGTCCAAGCTAAACCCTCTCACGGCACTTGGACGGAGCGGCATTGCTTTGAGTGGATTTGTAAACAAGTTTAATGCAGACGCGGAGCTACTTGACGACTTGGTATGCAGTTACGCTGGCTGCCCCAGTAGTGCTGATATTTGTTTGTTTAGAACGACCATTGGACAGCGAAGAGCCACAAGGTATGGGACGAGCAGACATCCACTAATATCATTCGACCATGGTCACTGTATTTACAGAAAGAACGCAATTGGTTCATTCAGCAGCTTCAGGGTATTTCGAAAATGAAGCGTCTCCGCATCACATTCTTGTCGGGAGATGTCCACTGTGCCGCTGTTGGTGTTTTGAAGACTCTCTCTCAGAACCACGGGAATAAGAATGTGAAGTACCCGGATATTTCACCTGCCTTGGATCACCGATACATGGTCAACGTCATCACGAGTGCGATCGTCAACACACCGTGTGTATTTCAACCGCCCGATCGTTCACAAACGCTTGACCTTTCGTAGCCCCCCTACCCCGGTCACTGCCATGGTTTCATCGTTGGCTTCCAAAACGCACAAGACGCTGCACCATGTTGAAACGGATGAGACCATGGTCCAGAGTTTTTTTCTGCACACATTTTCCGTTATTCACCGGCCGTTTTCTAGATGCCACTTTTTACGCACGAGCCTGATGGTACGGCGCGCGCAAAGAACAAGTTCATAATGGCACGACGGAACTGGTGTGCAGTTTGGTGGGAACCGAGCTCGGGAGAGATGGTGTTCGACATCAGGGTAGAAAGAGAGAAGGGAGTGGGTGAGAGTGTTGGGTAGGTCTGCACTCATCGGTCGAGGTACTATTTCAACGGTTTCGCAGGTACCAAGTTCGAGTACCCCCTCCCCAGTGGGAGGCAGGATCCTGATGCCACGATACATTCATTCCTCGCTCCTATTTAGTGGAAACTCGTACGTATGAGGGTTACAGCAAATCGTTCAGATCGAGATCCACGACAGGCATGTTAACTTCCTTGTCGTCCTCCACCTCCATCTCTCCTTCCTGTTCTACATCGCCTTCTCCAGCACCCTCCAGTACTTCAGAATTATATCCACTTTCGGTGTCGGGGTTGTGATGGTAGTCGACGCTAGACGTAGCAGTGGGCGCAGGCGAATGCGCTTGGTCGATATCGTCTGGGGCAAGCAGTGCGGGCGCAATCAGTGCAGATACGGATGGTCCGAAACGATCATCGATTACAGCCCCAGAGTCATCCTGCACAACAGATGTCTCACGGAGGGGAGAGGCGGTGTGAACAGAAGACTGGAGTAGTTCTGCCTCCCTTGCACGTTTCTTGGCCGCGCTTTGCTGCCTACGGAGTTGTTTTTGGGTTTTCTTTGCCGTTTCTGCCTGTTCCCTCTCTGCTCTCGACGCCGCCTCAACCTTCGCCTCTTCTTCCTCCCGCTCGTCAAGGTCCCATTGCTCTTGCATAAACTCTCGATAACGCTCGCACATCGGTCGCCAGGTGCGCTGCGACGTCGGCTTTATGTCCTCTCCAGCCGAGCTGCGCAGGGAACCCTCGATGTCGGGAGGGGGTGGGAAAGCAAAATCGGGCCCAGGGTTGATCCTCACCCGCGCATAGTTGAACAATGATATAAACGGGTAATACCCGAGCGTCCCGTCGTCAAAGGGGTTTTCTTTGTGTTCCCGCGGAGCGCCCTCGCGCGGGCGCTTTTTTGAATTTTCCTTGTCCTTCTTTCGCGATGCGGATGTCGTTGGCAGAGGGAGATAATCGTATAAATCGCTAAAGGCGGTGGCCTGACATTCTCCGTTGACAAAGAATGCGATGTACGACCCCTTCAATACTGGGAGCGGCCGCAAGGCGGGTGTGTCCGCTCCCGGCCCCTTGCGTTCAGGCAAGTTCTTAACGCCCGACGCTTTCTTATGCGGAGGAGCTGAGGGCAAGGAGACCGTAGCCGATGCCTTGTTGGAAAAGTCCACGAGTTTTGTCATCTCCTTGCTCTGAGGGTACTCGAGGCTCTCAAAGTACTCTTGACCTTTGAACTCGATGGGGATGCGTTCCCGCTTCAAGTGCGCGGCGTCGTGGGGATCTGCAGGATTAGGCTTCCGCTTCGGGGGTAAAAAGATGTACATCCCGACGACGTCTCCGGTGCGGAAGCTGCGGCCGTACGGACGTAGACGAGACAATGTCACTTTCTCACCGGTTTTGTCCCTGTATCCGTAAGAGTAGCCATCGAGGCCGGCCGGCCCGTTGAGGGGCGCCTCACGTCGCGCCCAGCCGAGACGGACGTGGCTGCCCTCGCGCATGCTGGTGTCTGGAGGATCGGGCGGGCGGTCGCCCCCGCCGCACTCTATACGTACCTCCATGTACCAAGCGCCCTCTCTGACGGGCGCGTTGCAGCGGGCGCTGCGGAATCCGCGCTCGCCGAGGAGTCCAAGTCCGTCTGGGGTGACCTTGACGAACGCGCTGCGGTCTTCCCAGCTGACGCGATAGGCGGGAGGGGCGCTCTCGATGGTGCGACAGGGCAGGGTGGAGCCAAGGGGGGCGACGCCCGCTGGGACGTAGCGGAAGCCGATCCTATTCATGGCGAGCTGCTCGGTGGTGTGATAGGCGACATGGGGCGCATCTGGGAAGGTGGGGAAGCGGGAGACAGTGAGGCGCGGACGGGAGAAGAAGTCGTTGCGGGCGGGGAGGACGACGTTGGCGGCCGGGTTCGGGTTGGCGTCGGAAGGCGGGGGGGACGGTTCGGGATGGGCTGGCGCGACTTTGCGCTTTTTGGTGGGATGGCTGTTCTGGGCACCGGGCGTCGACGGCCGCGACGACTCGGAGAGAGATGGCATGTCGGAGGGGCCAACACGAGACCGGCCTTGACTTGGACCACGTGATCCCCCTTACCCAGGTCTCTGACGATGACTGCCCTGCGGTTGCGTGCTGCTTTCTTTCCCGGAGCGAACGCCAGCTGACACGACTCTAGGCGCATTCAAAAAGTGCAGTGGCTCCTCGCGGCCGCAAGGATGTCTGTCTCACCGCTTGTTAGGAACTGAGAGACATCATCGACAAGCCGATTGATGTACGTACAGCTCCGATGGCTGGGTGGTGACTGCGCCTCAGACCCGCTTGTGCGTAGGACATTTCGGTGCAGCCGGAAGAAGACAATCTGTTTGTCTGGAACTGTACCGTGAAGGGCGCCGTCAGCGTTTCCCGTCTTTCCCCGCATGTTCGCGCGACTAACGGCGGCTCGAGTCCGACGGCCCGTATAAAGGCGGGACATTTCGCTTCAAGGTCGAGTTGCCACCCAACTTTCCCTTCAAAGCACCAAATGTAAGCCAACGTTTACATACTGTTGCTCGATCACGGATGGACATTGCTACCCCAAAACGTTGCCTGTTCGCCCCCTCGCGTCCCACTCCCGCCGCCGCGCTGTCGGGTGACATTCTGACATGTTACGTACTGACGTTTCCCGCTCGCAGGTCATGTTCCAGACAAAAGTCTATCATCCCGGAATCAATGAAGAAGGCAGCATCTGTGTTCCTATCCTCCGGGACGAGGTGAGTCCACGGCCTTGATGGGAGTGGTATAACGCCATCGGGCTATGGAGGGCGGTTGTTGACCGGCTGTCGCTATTCCATGTGGTCTGACAGTGGAAACCGTCGATCACGTTGTCAACCGGTAGGCCACCCGTCCCGTCTTCCCCGCGTGGCGGCTACGAGCAACGACACTGCAGTGCTCGCGGTCGTCCAAGAAAAGTTGAACAACCCAAGTGCTGATGATCCGTACGATCCCGACATTGCCGCAGTAAGTTGTCGCCGCTCTCCCTCTGCCTCGGCGACAACGTGGGCGTGGTGATACAGCTGTTGAAGACGGACAAGGCAAAGTTTCTGTCGACGGCGCGCGAGTACACGAAGAAGTGAGCAACGCGCGTCATCTCTGGTGCACGTTTGTAGCTTATCTGTCCAGACATGCTACGTAAGGACGAGGGTGCTGTAATACTGTCTATCTATTAAGAGAATCAATGGCGGGATGTTTGTGCCCAGGCTGCAGTCAGTACGGCCCCACGGGGAGAGTCGGTTGGCAGGGCACGTGAGTCGAGGCTGAGGCTGAGTCGAGCCCGGCTTTTTGGTCTCAACGGCGACGCGTGTTCAACACGTTGCCTGCGCGGAAACTCGAGATCTAATCTGTGCCGCAGGCCAACGTGTTGGGAACGAGGGAAACACCCGCCCGTACGATGCTCCGTCTTCGGTATGTTAGCTAATTCGCGTGTCGCACCTCAATTCATTTTCTGTTACTCTCGATCTCACCCAGCAAAAAGCCCGACAAGGCGCCCGCCGTGAACGACAGCGCCTTGCATCTCCCCGGGCTCCCTTCCCCTGACGCCTTTCGCACGTCCCCCATCCTCCCAGAGTGTGTTCCCTCCTGCCTCCCGTCCCCGCCTCTAACACGATCACAGACTCACCCGCCGGTTCACCCTCCTCCGCACCCTCTCCGGCGACCCCGTCTCCCTCGTCGAGCTCAGGCTCAAGTTCGCCGAACAGAGAGCCAGGGGTGCGCTAAACCAGATAACCGAAGCCGAAGAGGACATGATTTTGCAAACCCTTGGCCGCATCCGCTCTAAACACACCACCTCAGCCAGCCGACCAAACGCAGACGACACCAACACGAACAGCGCCAGCGAAACCGCTATAGGCTCTGACTACACGCCCGAGCGCTCGTCACACCTCTCCAGCAATACCGCTTCCACCAACTACTCTCTCTCCTCCGTCTCTTCGTCCCCCCGATCCACAAAGCGGTACAGCAACCATCTTTTTTCTGCGGGGCGCCTCCGAGATTACGCATATCTTCGCACCATATCGCAGAGAACTCATCAAAGCGCCGTTTCGATCGCTCATACCGAGTCGAGCCAAAGTCTGAGGGAGGTGACATCTCTCAACTCCACCGACAGCCTACGACCCGCTTCCCCGGACAAAATCCGCCCTGCTTCTCCTCCCTCGAGTCCCAATGACAAGACGCCCGTTGCCCGAACGGCACCCCTCGTATCTTCTAACGAAGACTTGGCTCCGCCGTCCAGCTTGGACAGTGCGAGTGGCTTCCGCCTTTCCAAGCGAGCTTCCGCTGCCCTGGAAGAGGTCTTCAAAGGGTTTGAGGAGGAGGCCGAGGATGAGATCGTCATGCCACGAACTACTCATCCCGTCTCCCGACCCAGCGACTCTGATCATTCACGCGCAGTGAATGTCACGAAGGAACCGTCCGAGCCAGGTGCTTCTGTAAGACATAATCCTATCCGCTCGTTTATGCCTCTTACGCACGATCTACCAATCAGCCCACCCACCACCGATCGTCTTCCGACTACGAGGCAGGCACTGCAATATCATCCGACGGGCAGGTTATAATAGAGCCGGACACTCCGCGGGTATCACCCACTCCACACGGTCGTCCTGGGACAGCCTCCCCAACTCCTCGCCTGCCGGGTTACATCCCAGGGATGCCTCGACCCATGACGCCACGCGAATTATCTTTCGACACTGAGGATATGCGCTCGCAATCTGCCACACCACGTGCTTCCTCACCCAGTTCATCTGCAATCGGTCACACGGCTACGTCTTCCATCTCATCCAGCCTCTTCGGAGGTTCTGATACATCCCGCAACACACCTCGGCCCATCTCTCCCCAGACCCCTGCAACAACCAACGTCCATGCGTCGCGAAGCAATAGTGGAAGACGCACACCAGATGCTCAGCGTGACAGTACCAGTGGCACTGAGCAGGAAGGTTCCATCACATCATCTGCATTCATCCGACGCCGTCCAATATCTCCATTGTCTGGCCCCGCGTTCCAGCCGATGGTAGTTTCTTCTCGACCGAGCACACCGTCTAACATCACGTGGACCGTTGGGGCTACAGCAAGCCCCGAAAAAGCTCATGTCAATTCCGAGAGTCGGTCGTCCCGCAGCAGAAGTGGGAGTCAGAGCGTTGAAGCGGAGGCTCAAGCTAATATTGGTCGTTCCAAGTCACCCACAAGGTCTGTGCGCTCTCCAGTACCACCCGAGTCTCCTGGCTCTACCCAATCAACGTCAGCGCTGAAATTGAACAACTCGGCTAGTCCTCCAGATTCTCGTGCACCCTCTAGCTTGTCCACGTACGACCTCGGCTCCACGCTGCCCTCCGCCGGTCGTGGTCACCGATCCCCAACTCCAACTCAGACCCGCAATGTGGCGTCTCCGACGTTCCTTTCTCTTGATTCCAATGGCCATGCGGTTCAATCCTCCAAGCAGCACTTCAAATATCCGTCCAACCGTTCTTACGGCATATCCCAACTTTCCTTGTCTCCCCTCGCGAACTCTTCCCGTTCTTCCTTGGAATCAACGGGTTCGAGCTACCATTCTTGGGAACCTGGTCAGAAGATTGGAGGGACTCTTGATATATTCAGTGGGCCCATCGGCCAGGCACCCCCTGCGCGGCATGGCCTCGACAAGTCGGACTCTCTAACACTTGGTAGCTCTCAAGACGAATGCGATTTTGAGGGAATCATCCGACGCTATGCCGGTCTCACCAAATCCGACTTTGTCGCAATCCAAGAGAAACTCGTTGGAGTTGCTCATCACAAGGCTGCCCTTCCTGACACCCGTGAGAGGACAAATTCCTTGCGTAGGCGAAGGCCCTCGACCTCTCAGTCAAATTACTCCAGCAACGGCCGGGTAGATTTCTTTATCTTACAGCTTACTTGATGCTGATATGTACTACAGGTTTTGAGCCCAACGCCCACTCCAGGCGGTCCCACAGGCCGGCGATCCCCTGCATTGGACAATAGCGCGAAGGCTAGCGCACTTCTAGAGTCTGTGGTGGATAGCATACCCATCACCCGCATAGAAACAAAGTCCGAAGAAAGGACTCCACCTGAGGTCTCTCCCACAACCCGAAGAAACCGAGACCTTGCCCGCGCTTTGGGCTTCGGGAATGATGAGTCGGATCATCCTGTTGTGCTCCAGGTGTCCGACCGGGACTCTTCGTCTACATCGGTTTCACCCACCGTCGAGGCTATTTTACCCCCTGAATCCCCTCAAGAACAGGAGGATATCGTTCCTTCAAGTGCACAGGAGGTGCGGTTGGAGACAACATTGTTTCCTGGTCCGCTTCCACAGCGATCTCAGTCTATGCGAAACCCTCGATCAACGCCCATTGATCACACTGAGCTCGCCAGGGAAATCCAGCGCAAGGCGGATGCAGCTACAGCTGCTCTCATGAAGCCACCCAGACGGCGATTCAGCGACGTAAATGCATCAACATCGTCTGTATCTCGTAAAAGGATCGACCCAAGCCAGATATCTGAACCCCGGCTGATCTTAGCCCCTGCCAGTGTCGAGACAGTTCCGCTCCTCGTCGTCAACTCGCCACCCCAAGTTAGCCCACAACCTTCGCTTGGTATCACTCAGCGTATGAGGCGCTTTAGGGACACGCTCAGAGTGAAGCCAACTGCCCCAAGTGGCGAAGAAACTGGGACCTCTCATACTGACACCCGGACACAGTCTACCCCCCCTGCGCAAGGTCTTGGCCGGAGACCGACCCTTCCGTTGCCTAAGTTCAATCCTGGCAGCTCGAGTGAATTGGCCAAGCTCAAGACACTTAATGCCAGCCCCCCCGCGTCAGCAGCCCCTGGTCTTAAAGGATTGATGGCACGCTTTCGAAAACCTCGCACGGTAGACAGTACGGGAGATAGTCAATCGAGCGTACATTCCCGAACTTCCCCGACTGCATCTTCACCTACAGCATCGTCGAACCAAGGACACCCTCGAGGGAATGCCGTGTCATCTAGTCCTCCAGCAGCCGCAAATTCTCCATCGGGCGAAATAGGTATTCCGAGTCTCGACGCTCCGAGCGTTCCCGCCAATGACGTCGACTCCGCTGCAGTTAAGCAACTCTTTGAAGCGGCGTCAAAAATCGGGCTCGACCAGGGTGCTCTGAACGACTTGCTCTCGCGTTCCACCTCGGTTTCTCGAGCGACGGGTTGGGTTTGGTCTGGAGGATCCTCCACAATCGGTAGTACACCTCTCACCCCCAGTATACAGCCATCTGATGATACCTTGGACCCCAACCCATTAGTCCCAGCCCAAGATAAATCTCAGAGTACTGATCAACTGTCCAACAGTATAGATGTTAAATCTGTTAGAAAGTCATCTGTGCGGGGAGCGGGGGAGTTTGGTCAAATTTCTCAGAACCCTGAGAACGCCGCTGTCATTCGAAGAACTCTTATCTTCCCCTCGGAGTTTCGAAGCTCCAAGGTTGACTTGAGTCAAGCTAACCGAAAGTCATTAATGCGACGGCACCGCCGCTCTGGCAGCGCGACCTCAGCTCAATCAGGTCGTTCTGTACATGATCGAGTACCAACGCCACCACCCCCAAAGTCTAATGGTAGTCGCCGTTTCTCCAGCGAGAGATCACCGCCGGTGCCAGGGGCGGCGGCCTCTATTGGTGCGCAAGCTGAGACGCTCCTTCGAATAGCTCCTTCGAACACTGCGGCCGAGAAACCAAGTTCCCCATATGATTCCCTGTGGGTGATATCCCCCTCTTCTCCTCAAACCGCGTTCTAACCCTCTTTCGATCAGCTATGACATGTACTCTGGCGAAAGTAAGCATGCAAGCACCGTGGTTGACGACGCAGGAGCGGAGCGTGACCCCGATGGTGCAGCCATTCCGGAGGGACCCGGAGTTGAGGTGATCGAAATGGCCAATGGCGAAACCATTTGGTGAGTCTTCTTGCTCGAGTGACTGCGTCTCGATTGATTTTTTATCCCTAGGCAGATCGTCAACGGGCTGAGGGAAGAAGATGCTGATTCTTTCTACCCTAGCAGGACCAGCATAGGGTCGGATCATTCCGTGCGTTCGAGTGGCGACGGTGTACAGTTGTTTGTCAAGGAACATGGCAGGCCGACATCAAAGATCAGCAGTTCTTCGCGCAGGAGATCCTCTCAGAGCAAGAACCGCCCCGAAACCAAGGCAAGTTCTTGCATCTGTCCAATTCCGTTGCGAGCCAACGTCCCCTGAACAGGTGTTTTATGGCTCCTCGGAGCAAATTGGACGGCTCATAGAGAGCCTCTCTCAAGGGATGGACGCTGGGTCGTTCAACTTTGTCGTTAACCAGCCCTCTGATCAGTCCGCTGCGAATCTATACCACACTGAACCTGACGTGCAATGGACGGTCGAAGAAAGACTGGAGCACATGCTTGGTGCTGTCAGAAGCGCCTGATGACCGGATTTCTTTGTGGACGTTTCCCCTCCCTCTTTCGTGGTTTCCTTATTACATTCGTTTGCCTTGCGGTTGACTAGTGGGTACAACTTACATTAACTCCTTGTATTCCCCTTGCTATACCCGTACTCGAACGTACTATGGGACATAAACTAAGCGACATTATCACTATTACATCCCTGTAGTCGTGGGTCGCTCCAGATCCCAATCCAACCAGCGGTTGAGGTTGAGCGCGAGGAGCGCTTCGAGCAGGAAGAGCCCGTCAGTGAAGCTGTACTTTAGGGTACCGTGGGAAGGCCCGATGGGCGTCGCTTGGGGGAACTGGGAGTACACCGCAATTGGCGGCGTGTCGGGACCTGCGTACAACTAGACACGACGGTGAATGTTCCACGACGACCTCCCAGCGCAGCAGAAAATGAAGAAAGGGGAAAAGGGAAAAAGGATACCTTGTAAGACCTTGGCTCGAGGTCGGAGAGCCGCCATTCGTAGAACTGGCCATCGAGCGCCTGGAAACGGCGGGCACTGGCAGTAGAAAAGAGAGGGAAAATGACGACGACCAGAAAGAAAAGAAAAGGGGGAAGGGGAGGCTTGTCAGCAGCATGCCGGCACTTGGCTCAGACAGAAAAAAAAAATCACTGGGGGTATGAAACAGGGAGGACGAGGTGCTCCATTGGACACTCCCTGTCGCCGATGGTGGCAACACCGAGGCGGTCGCCGCTTGCGTCCCAGTCGAACGCAGCGACGGGTTGTCTGTCGCTCAGAATCTGCGGAGAAGCGGTAACAAGCAAAGAGCCGAGAGTTAGCAACGAACCCGGGTGCTGCTAAACGGACGTGGCCTCTCGTCTTTGAGGGAAATGACGCGGGCGAATGGGGAAGAACGTACCGTGGTGCGCGTCGAGGACGAGGACACCATGGTGGTCTCGAACTCGAAAAAGACAGGCTTAGTGTCTTCCCCAATAACGATACATCCGTCGCGAGGGTCGTCTCTGCCAGTGAAGTAAATCTCGAAGTCAAACGACTCGGAAGACATGACGGGGAGAACTGGTTGTCTAAACCTATGGCAGGGAGTATGGCCTTCATATACGAGGAGAGAATGAAAAGGTAAAATAAAATAAATAAAACTGGCTGGGCTGAGGTTTCGGGTTTTGGTCTGATATAATTTCAGGAAATACCGGATAGGAAACATCCGACTGATCGTGGCGCGCTCGTGTTTGGCAGTGCCAATCGAGCGAACGTTCCGGCGAAGATCTGTTCAAAAGGATCCGGGAAAAAAATGTGGTCCGGGCTTCCTCGGACCAAGACAGTTCTGCATCTCGATGAGTGTCCAACAGCACAGCTAAAAAGGCTAACTAGTACTTTCCGAGAGCTTTCCAGTTCTGGTGTGCAAGAAAGGACCAGTAAGGTAAGCTGGCGTTAAACAGTCGACTTACAGGTCATCATCTGAACAGGCAACACAAAAAAAGGTGCAAGAAAAAAAAAGATTGGCTTGACGTAATATGTACTAGTTTCCAAAAAGGTAAATGTCAGTTCATGAGTTTACCTTCCAGAGCGGTCGCTTCCGCATTTTTCGGGTGACGTGGACAGCACTTGCACCCATATGCCCTCCGCCGAACGCAAGCACTACTGTCTCCTCCGACCCATTCCCTCGTGCGACACCCCTTTTTCGCAGCTCTATAGCATCCTTTGCAAACCTGAAGCGACACTGATCGGAACCTGTGATCATATGCATCAAGGCAGGGCCCTCAAAGACACCGAGCAGCACAAACACGCACCGATTTGGAAAATAGGTGATTCCACAGCCGCCTTAAACATGTCGAAAGGTGCGAGGGAAAATATTCGCAATAAGGTGTCGCGACCATGGTGCACCTGTGAAGAGCTCGATTCGGATCCCGCAGAAGAACATACTTCCAAGGAACTGGGAAGTGCAACCACAAGGAAATGAAAAACGTCTTCTCGTAATCTGCCGGCGTATTGCCCAAACACGGATGTCAGATGCGGCTGGGGAGGGAGTGAACCATCCGGTGTTAATGGAATGATATCAGTAAATTTGAGCCATTCGGTGATTGTTTCCACGCTGATCGATTGCCTGCAGGTTCCGTATGCATACCCGCACAGATCCTCCATCCCACCGAGCAAGCATCCGGCCGCGAGAACGCCTCGTGCATTCTCGGGCCGAATTAGATTGATGGAAATGGGAGAATAAAGATACCCCAGCGCTAACAATTGAGCCCGGTAATCAATGATCTGAGACTGCTGATGCATCAAAGGTAATACCTATAGCAAAACCCTGTAAAACTAGCGCGTCAGCGTCAAAGCTTGTAGAGAAGAGCGACGACTCCGTTCAAGATAGCCTCCGAGTGCGGGTACCTGGAAGTAGCAGCCAGTCCTTGGATGCCAAGCGTAAAGACATGGCCAACTTCTACTCAGCCACTGGCCGCACAGGATGGCTGAAATGAACGGAGACATGACCAACGTGCTGAAAAAAACGAACCTCATGCGTGACCTCTGGCTCGTGATCGAGTTGCACGTATATTACACGTTGCCCCCCTGTTTGCAGAGTGGTGGACATTAAGTGGGCGAGAAATGGAGAACGAGAGAGAATTATCGCATGAAGGCGGTAAGAATTTTGATGCACGTGCTGGCCCTAGCTTAGTGATGCCAAAAGGAGGTGCAAGAAGTGCTTGCTCACAAGGACCGTATCTGCATAATTCTGACATCACGTGAGATCAGTGAGAACATTGGGATGGTACAGGTACCCACACCGGCCTGAAAGCCTGCGCGATACAAATGGTTTACAATCTCTTCGTTGTGCAGCTGGTACGGGGTGCTGGAGTGGCGTCTAGTCGATCAGGTGTTAAACCGGGACGGAAAGGGGGGCCCACTGCGAATACCCGTTAGATGGAGGGTGCGAGATGGGTGTTTCGTCGCCACATGAGAGTTCGGACGGATGGGAGATGGACGGCGTTGAGCCGTTGGTTTGAGGGCGGCCGTTCACGGGGACGGAGGACGAGGACGAGGCCGGGTTCATTGCGGGATGTCAGCGCGCCGATGCCCAGCGTCGCTTGCACAAAACCAACCAAAAAGATGCGCTCATCGACATGTGACAACTACACGCGTGACAGTCACGTCAATCACATAACGCCTTCAGGGACGCGGCCGTCTGGGAGACAACACCACGCAGTAAACCCATCGAAATCCATCACAGCACCGAAGCCTTGCTCGTCCCCAGCCATCGAGACGAAGTGTGTCATAAGGTTATGTACAACTCCGCGCTTCTTCGCCTCTGGCCCACAGATAGCAGCGTATGGCGGTGGCTCGGATAGATACTGCGGTTCCTCGGACGCATTCGATGCGGGAATATCGAGCTGTCTGACAATGAGTGCAAGGCTGGAATAGGGGTCTAGGTCGGCCCACCATGTGAGATCTGTCCGATGCAAAGTTATTGAGATACACGTTGCCAGGGATCACCCTAAAGAGACTGAAACAGTCGTTAGCCGAGCGTAACGGACACCAATCCATGTCTTCGCACCTCTGATATTGCGGCGGAGTGTCAACACCCAGTGGGAACGTCTGAGCGACATACGCTGTACATGATCCGGAATGACCTTGCGAAAGGAATAAGCGAGTAATGTTTTGACGTACTCTTCCAGTAACATGGGACGGGGAGACGGGTATCGAGATCGTAGATCCAAGTACCCCGTTCGTCCGCCACTTGGCTGAGTACCCGAGACTGGGGTTCGCGGAGCGCTAAGACGACGTGGTAATCCCATACTATCGGCGTATCTCTGGCTGGAGCCATCCGCTGGCTCCACAGCGCCACCTGGCGGCAAACGTCAGCACAACATAAAATATACGACTGGCCATGTTCTTATCGGTCACCGTTCTCGTCGGGTTCGAGATAAACACTGCAAAAATACCCCGTTCTGGCTCATCTCCCGGTGAGCTTGAGAAACGCTTTACTAGCCGATAGATATTCTCTTCACAATAACTGCTCGTGTACACGCTCTCGTCGTCGTCGGGGAGCGTGGATGCAGGTTCCATCACCAGCTGGAGGAATTCCCACTCCGCTCTCTGATGATCAACGGCGTTGGTGCCAACGCGCATGGTGACATCCAATGACTAAACCTTATCGGGCAGCATGCGACCGCGGAAGCCGGACCATGGCAGCATTCCTCCATTTCAGCAGGGGCTGTCGACCCAGTCAGCTTCCACCCGGCGCAGCCTCCACGTTTTCACAGTTCGAACTGTAATGTGGATCACTCGGCCTAGAGCGTCGCAACCTTGTACTGGCAGCCTAGAAGCACTCTCTCATAGTATTAGCATGCCGGACCCAACCACCGGGAGGGAATGTCTACGGCACTAGGTTCGTGCAATTCCAATTTTGACGCTACCGGCAACGCGGAACGAGGACCAGCGATGCGGCATAGGCATTTTTACCCAATGGGTGACTGACTTATCGATGGGAGTAATAGGAAACTCCGGTGGATTCTGGAAGGCGCACCTCATGCAACTGCTTTCAGGGCTGACGGAGAGAAGAGGAGGGCATTCCACCATACCGTGTCCTGCATTGATGGGCCTGCATGGCTTTCGCACAAGGCGGTGACCCGGATAAAACTCGAACCAGATACAGAACTCTTGGGCCCTCAGCCAAGTCACCGATCAGGCCTGCAAAGGCTGTCAGAGGGGAATGGAAATGATTTAATGAAGCGGGGAGTATACTTGGAATATGTGGGGAAACCTTTGGACACAAGGTTTACATTTACCACACGAGTTTGTCTATACGCATCGATTGCGCGGGTTCTGATGGGTTGCGCATCCAAGATGACGCAGTGTCAAAGGTAATAGAGTGACGAGGACGAGTTTCACAGTATTGCAAATAACATAGCCGAGTAATTATTTCCACATTTTAAGGCATGTTGGCAATCAAGCATGCGGCACTCCCTAACTGCCGGCGAACATCGTGATGGTCCACGTCGTGGGCTGCGAGAAGGAGTTCATCAAAAGGATACCGACGTTGGGGTCGCAGAGGCAATCCCCGAGACCCAACAAGACAATCAGGACACTCACTGTCTTCGACTTCTCCCCATCTCTCTATCTGACTTGCCACTTCGACTTGGGCTGCGAGAGCCGCCTGCTCTGCAGTCAAGTGACGCCGGACGAGTGCCAGGGCTATGAGGAGCGACTTTGTGACATAGGTGGCTCGCTCCATGGCTTCGGAGGGTAACATTTAGCTGGCTCATTCAGCATCCATGAGCTATAACACACCTGCCATCTCCCATGGGTTCATCTGTGCCAAAACATCGCCAAGAATTTGTCGTGTTCGCTCAGGTTGTGAGTGAAACAAAACGGAACGGTGAACATGTGTCTCGACACCAAACGTATTCCTAGCCCACCCCAGAAGCGGATCCCAATACTTTTTCTGCAGCTTGACCAATGGCTCAGGGTCGTCATGCTGAAAACTAAGCATGCATGTAAGTATTATTCAATCCATTCATGTAGCAACGTACCAGATAGTGTCCGTGTCTAGGTAGTTTAGTAGTGCCTCCCGAACCTTGAAATGAGTTTCCTCGTCATGCAAAACATCGATAGCTCTGGATGCGATGGATGTCTAGGAAGCGTGAAACTCCTTCCTCACTACTAATCAATTGCTTACCATTGGTAGTGCATGTGGTTTCAACAGTGTTTCCTGGTTTTCCCATTCGTAGGCAATAAGTGTGGCCACTAGACGCTTGCTCTCTGGCACCAATAATGTATGCCCGGATGGCGTCTTCAATGCACGCCTGTCCAACATGACTGCAATCCCATCTGTCCGAGTTTCGATGCCGACAGTCTTCCAAAAGCGCTTCAGCGTTTTCTCGGCACCTTGAGATGGACTTGAGCATTGGCTAGCAGATCGACATATGACATACGGTTAGTTTCCGACACTACAGGGCCTTCTTGGGATGTGACAGCATAGTTTCGAAGGGTAAACCAGGACACTCGAACAGGGGCCCGAGAGGTGAGGTTTAGTCGAAGTGCGCCACGGTAGAACATAACTCGCTCCGGCACGTCGGAGGCACTGAGAAACACTGCAAATGAACACGTGACCCGTGACGTCACGTGTAGAGAGGCCAAAATTGACGGATCCAGTTCCAAGAGGACAATGAAGCGGAAGACCACCGCTACACACTCTGACGCAGACACGCAGCCTCGGATTTCCTCATTTTTTTCGCAGCAACCGTCACCGCAGAGGAAACATTCGTACTCTTCTGACACCGCGATTGACTTGACCCTTGAGGATGCAGAAGACGACGAGCAGCCGCCAATCAAGAAGCTCAAAGTCACAAAGGGAAACCCCCTGGCGGATCAATGGCGCTTTGGCGGTGCGCATGGAAAGTCTGTTGAGGCACCAGTCGTTGGGGAGCAAGAAAATACGAACTTGAAGAAGAGGCGTCACGAGGAGTTCAAACGTGTGTTGCTAGCGGAAAACAGCAGTTTTGCGCGTCGACGATATCACCAAGCGAAGGAAACTCAATCGTCCGGAAATGAGTCCCTCCAGGAAGAAGAGGATTCCGAGTCTGACGCTCAGGACGAAACATTTCACAATCTAATCGAACGACTCTCCCACAAGGACAACAAGACAAAGAGAAAACGGTTCGTGTCTTCAGCTAAGGATAAGGGAACATCGGATAGGTCTTGCCCTGCCGGGTCATACACACCCGCCGAATTACAGGCAAGCTCGGTTGACCGTTTGCATGTTGCTCTCGCCCATATTTCCTTGTTCAACCCTAGTCATTGAGATTTATCAAGGAGTACCCAGGGGTAGTTTTAATGATCGAGTTGGGATATAAATATTATTTCTTCGAAGACAGTGCTTCGGTGCGTCATCCTCACTCATTCCTCCGACAGCCTCGTTTATTCCCATCGTCAGGTCGCCAGCCAGGAGCTCGGTATAGTTGCGTACCGTCGCCGCAATTTGCTCACCGCTTCGATTCCAGTTCATCGACGCGACGTGCATCTCAAAAAGTCAGTCTCCAACGACCTGTCAGTGGTCACTCGATGTCCCTCACACAGGACCAGGCTTCTCTCGCAGGGATATAAAGTCGGAATTATTGAACAGATAGAGACTGCAGCCCTCAAGAAAGCCAGCGAAACTAGAAACACTCTTTTCGAGAGAAAGCTGACTCATTTGTACACTGCGGCGACGTGAGGAATGTGAATCACCAACTTCCGAATCCTGACTGATATTTACAGCTATGTTGATGAGCTCGAATCTGCAGATGATTCAGAGAATCATGCGGCTCCCCCTCTCGTCTGCTTCGTCGAAGCTCACACAAAAGGCGCGCAGGACCGCGTGTCGATAAGCATGATTGCTATCACACCAAGTACAGGAGATGTTGTTTGGGATGAATTTGACGGTGCGTTAGGCTATGTTTTGAATTTCTTCGTTTTCACATGGAGCGGATTAGACACTACTATGCGTTCCGAGCTTGAGGTTAGTCCTAACATGATTTCTTTACAGTTTTATTGTGCTCACGGGCGTCTAGACGCGGCTTGCGCACACTCAGCCAGCCGAGTTGGTGCTTCCTGAGCAGGGCTTGAGCGGACTTACCGAAAAAGTTTTACGCCACTTCGCTGGGTCAATATTCCAATCGTGCACCCTTGAGAGGCTAATTTTGTCTTCAAGGTCTGTCCACAACGGACAAAAAATCCGTATCGAGCGCTACCAGAATGAAATGAAATTCTCCGTAGCTTTTGACTTTGTGACGGAGTTTTATTCCGATAAGCTTAAAGCCAACTCCCAAGACCACTCAATGGGTGAGCTATTCTCTACATAGGCAGGGGGCGCCTTGTTAGTGATGAACTCCAGATGATATACTTGCGGTTGTTGCGACTCTCCCCCAACAGGTTGTAGTTGCTCTGGCACATGTCATCAGCTACCTCTCGTCGTTCCGCATTGCAGACGCATTTCTGGGTGCTAGGTTTTTTGCAAAATTTGCCAATAGAACACATATGCTTCTGAGTGCCAGCACATTGGCAAATCTGTTCGTATCTTAATCATCGCCAAGACCATGGTTGAACAGGCCTTGCAGCGAAGTATACCAAAATCAAACAGACTACACCGCTACAGGATCTCTGATGTGGGTACTTAATCGTACAACCACTAGATTTGGTGCAAGATTGCTCAAGAGTTGGGTTGGTCGACCACTCACGGACAAGCGGTTGGTCTTCAAATTGCAAATTGCACCTCCTTGTTGTCAACTAACATTCATTTGCTAAGGCTGCTTCAAGACCGGGTCGATGCCATCGAGGAGATGATAACCAGTTCGTCGGAGAAGCTAGTTGCACTTCGGCAAGCTTTGAAGAAGCTACCCGACCTTGCCAGGGGGTTGTGTCGGATTCAGTATGGCAAAGTCAGGTTTGCCGTGCTGTAGGTTCTTGGTCAATAGGCTCAAATACTCTCGCAGTGTTCACCCCAGGAGCTTGCTGTCCTGTTGCCTGCGCTAAAGAGGGTTGCCACGGCGTTCGACGACTTCGAGGAAGCTTCGTTAGCAGATTTCCGCTCTAATTTGCTGAATGAGATCGTCCTTTCGTTGCCGAAACTTAAACTTCCTGTTACGGGATATCTAAGCGCAATTTCCCTCAAGAATGCTGCCGGAGGGAAGAAAGAGTCTTTATGGACAGACACTCAGCGATTCCCAAAGCTCGCAGAGCATGCATTAGTGAGCTTTCTCTGGCTCGCTTATACATTGCCTCCCAACTGGCACAGATGATTCAAACCGTCGAAACCGAGCTTGAAGAGGAGCTTAAACGAAGTACGATATACTAGTTCGTCGCAGTTTAAGTACTAATTGAATAACAGTCCGCAAAATTCTTAGATTGCCATCTCTCCAATGGAGCACTGTGCAAGGGGTCGAAGTGCGTTGCATTTTGCATTACTTGTACGGATCTTTAACGTCATCCAGTACCTTGTGGAGCTCAAGAAGTCCGAAAATAGAGAACATCCAGTAAGCTGGGATTTGATCTCGAGGTAAATGCCGTATATACAGACAGAACGTGTCCTTACGTCCCCTTGCAGTACAAAATATCGCAGGCGGTACCACACTCCCGAAGTCAAACGGTTGGTCCAGGAGCGGGCGAGATATAAAGAATTGCTCGCTGCTGAAGCGAACAAAGCGTATAGCGCCTTTTTGAATGAGATTGCCCAATCTCATTATTCCTTGCTACGAGATGCCATTAACAGACTTGCAGTCGCGGATTGTCTTCTTAGCCTTGCCCACATTGCTTTGCAAGATGGCTACGTGCGACCCGAACTCACAGACGAAGATGCTCTCGATATCATAGACGGCCGTCATCCGATGGTCGAAGCATTGAGATCCGATCCATTTGTACCCAACTCTATATCAATGAGTGGAGAGTCTCCTCGCAGTGTTATTATAACGGGTCCGAACATGGGAGGGAAGAGTTCTGCAGTCCGAATGATTGCCCTAATTGCCATTATGGCTCAAATTGGATCGTACGTTCCCGCAAGGGCCGCTAGGATCGGAATGTGCGATGGAATCATGACCCGGATGGGCGGTAGGCACTTATTATCCCCGCTTGGTTACTTCAACTGAAACGAATTAGCATCTGACGAATTGGCGCGTGGCCGCTCGACATTCATGGTTGAAATGACGGAGACGAACCAGATTCTAAAGACAGCGACCCCGATGAGTCTGATGATTTTAGAGGAACATGGGAGAGTAAGTT
>JBBPKP010000056.1:0-10194 GCA_038089335.1 Boletellus aff. obscurococcineus | reverse complement strand
AGTCCTGCACGATACCCATGACGGGCTTGTTCGCTTGCGGGGATATAATCTATAGATCGTTCGCACTAGGTTCACAGGAAAAGTTAAACTAAATCACTGACCTGGCGTGGAACCCATGCAATCTGACTCAATTCAGCACGGGTTTCTTCAGATTGGGGTATACTATGGTGCAAGCTACCCAAAGCGAACAAGCAAATGAAATCAAGGAGACGTACTGCATGTTCATCTCATCACCGTCAAAGTCGGCGTTGTAAGGTGGCGTAACAGATAAATTTAAACGGAATGCTGTGAATCAATGCGTCCGGTCAGTCTACCCTCAGGGCCAGGAGGGAATGGACACGCACTAGAATACGGCATCAACTTCACGCGGTGGCTCATCATACTCATCTTATGCAAACTGGGTTGTCGATTGAAAAGAACGAAACTAGTATCAGTCAATCACGTTAGTCCGTTGTATCAGCGGTCTTAAATCAACATAACTCACTCTCCGTCTTTGAGATGCCTTTCAACAATCCATCCATATTGAAGGAATGCATCCGCTCGCTTGTTGTATCGCAGGTCTATCCGCTCACCCGTGTCTCGGACAACGTATCTTGCTCCAGGGTACGTCGAAGGACCGTTTCGCACAAGTTCCTGAAGGTAAGCAATGTTATATGGCGTCACTGTACCCCAGGCATTAGTTCATTCCCAAGTCCTTCCATCATGCATACCTCGCTCAGGATACGTCAGATTCATGGCAATACTCCTTGGTACCCCGACCTCATCCAACTCCAGATTTGGATCACCAGTGATGACCGTCCGCGCGGAAAAGTCCACACGCTTCCCCATCAGATTACCACGGAGACGACCTTCCTTGCCTTTCAGGCGGGCACGAATGGCTTTCACAGGACGGCCACTCTTCTGCAATGCTTGT
Source organism: Boletellus aff. obscurococcineus (assembly GCA_038089335.1). Taxonomy (NCBI): domain Eukaryota; kingdom Fungi; phylum Basidiomycota; class Agaricomycetes; order Boletales; family Boletaceae; genus Boletellus; species Boletellus aff. obscurococcineus. The sequence goes on along the minus strand of JBBPKP010000056.1, from coordinate 9,281 downwards.
GGGATACCTGCTATATCGTTGTCCATATAGGTAGCAACATGAAACTTTCGCCAGAACAAACGTATGGATGGGTCAGCGATGGAAGACAGGTTTTCTGTGAAATTCACCTGAAGTAGCTGCTCAAACTCGGTGATGACATGTGCAGGAGCTCCCTCCTGCTCACAGCGCCGAACATTTGCAGAAGCTTTGATGATATCTCCAAGTTTATACGTTAAATCATCTTCGCTCCTCATGGCACCTCCATCCACCGCTATACTGGGGCGGACAGGAGGTGGGGGAACAGGCATAACAGTCAAGATCATCCATTCAGGGCGCGCATATTCGTCCGAGAGCCCTATCAAGTGTAAATCCGAGTCGGACATCTTTTTGAACGTTGTGTACACCTCGGAAGGCGTAAACAACCTTTTGTCTGGTTGCATGGATTTGATGTCCTGTATGCGTAGAATCATCGCTGAAGATAGACCTTCAACACGATGTATCACTAACCTCATCCTCATCCTTGGGCCGCTTGTACTGAACGAATAACTTAAGGCCTTCCTTTCGGATAAGTGGTTGGATGTGACCACAGCCACCGTGGCCTTTCTTAGGTTCATCAACATCGCCCTCGGCTCCCTCCTCTTTGGGCTCGTCAGTTTCGCAAATCATCTTTGTCTTGCAGTGCGACCAGGCAACAGCCATCCGTGCTTTGGGATCGCGGATGTGCCGAATTTTGTCGGCAAAATTTGGGTCGGACTAACGAACGCACATGTTATAGGGGGAAAACGATACGAGATAGCAATGATGCAGGGATAAAAAAAAGTTAGTAAGCATATTCGGAAAAGTGTGCGCAAAGAGGCCACTACTACGACAAAAAGCGTCACAAGGAGGCAGCGGACAAGCACGTCACTGATGTACATGCTAGACCACAGTATGCAATGCCTCCCACCTGCGTCACAGGCAAGAAAGCGGCACAAGAATCGGAACAGCGGGGTGTGCCGTCAGCACACCAACGGTGTCGCCGATTCAACTTCGCACTCCTCGTTCAGCGCCCCATTTCACCGCGCACCTCGTGTCCAACCAACACTGGGCGCTTGCAATGGCTCACGCGGCGATCAAGCGACCGAAAACGCGCGTCAGCCACGCCACAGCGGGTCAAACGCCTCGAAAGGGACTACCGTGGTGCGGGTTTGGGGTTCTCCAATGGATTATGGAGAGAGCCCCCAGAAAATTGGGAGGTGGGGTGCGAAACGAGTAGAGTTAGATGCGACTCACGATATCAGCCTTAAGCTTCCCGCAATTTACACATATGCATTCGAGGATCTTCTTCACTTTGACAATGAAACCTAGGGAAATGTTCAAGCTTGCGCAACATGGGAGTAACACATGGGGCGAACCAGGATGGAAGACAGGCCTAGCCAATTCGGTATGACCAAAGTGGCCAGGACATTCAGACATACCCTCTCCACACGTTTGACACTTGAAATTCCGGTCAATAGTGCCCATCCGAGGATCCATCAAGCCACCGAGCTTGGGCTTATGAGTAGCCTCATCCATAACCTCTGGGTGCTCAATCTTGGCCACAGAATAGGCTTTCTACAGGCAAGATGATCAATAACTTCGAGGCACTAGCGAGAAAATAATCGCACGATTTCTTCGGGAGAAAGGATACCAAATTGGACTTCCTTGACCTTACGGATGGGAGCCGCAGAGTACGCAAACTGATGGCCAAGCATAGCTAGCGGAAATAGGAGACGCGCGTCTGAATCGGGGGGTGGAAAAGTTTGTTATAAAAGACCGAGGAAAAATTTAAGGCGTGGATTCACGCGAACCAGCGAAACGTTCGGATCTTGATAGAAAGCGCCGAGTGACTGCGACCTTTTAGACTTGGCGTGGGGCGATGAGACGGGTGGTAAGACCAAGAAAAAGGCGGGCGGGACGGCAAAAACAGGCGAACCACGTTTTGCGTCGTTTTACGATATAAGAAGCTCGAAATGGCACCGTGCGGGAAGCGTGGAGGCGCGCAACGAAGAGCGCTGTCGACCCGGCCTTGAGCGACGATGGTTGTTTGGGAACAACCTGTGGATGGGTCGGAATTTCCAACTCCGCCGCAATTCTCAAGCGGGCCGTGAATGAGTCACTCATTGCTTTGTCACACAAAACAGAAAGCTCACGGTCCCTTGACGGCCGGCTTGAGCGGCACAGCACGACTACTACGTCGGAGTTTCGTTGTCGGAGCTTTGTGGAGATGGCTGATACTGCGGCTGTGTAAGCAAGTATCGAACTACGACCAGACAGGATGGCATCGCTGACCAGCTGGCTCTGGGGAACGACACAGATCGATGACGCCGTCGGTAAGTACGGCCGCTGTTGCCACCGAGTGGGGAGGCTGACATTGACCTGGCTCAGACAAAGCAACGTCCGAGCTCATTCCTACCGGCGCGGAGGACGTCGCAGCCAATCTTGAAATATGCGACCAGATCCGCTCAAAGTCGGCCCCCGCGAAGGAGGCCATGCGCGCGCTCAAGCGCCGCCTGAACCACAAGAACCCGAATGTACAAGTCCTCGCTCTGGGTGTAAGCGCATTCCCCAGCTTTCCTGACACGTATACTCATTTCCACCCCCAGCTCGCGGACACATGCGTCAAGAATGGGGGGGACCACTTCTTGATTGAAATAGCTTCACGAGAGTTTATCGACAACCTTGTTTCCATCCTCAAGATGCCTAGTCTGAACCATACCGTTAAATCCGACATACTGAAGTACATGCAGAACTGGGCCCTTGCATTCGAAGGGAAGCCTTCTTTGAGCTATGTAGGTCAGGTCTACAAGACGCTCAAGAATGAAGGTATGCTCGCATTTCCCTCATTACTTTCACTCGCTCACGGCATTCAGGATACGAATTCCCTCCAAAAGACCTTGCTCTTGCCAACTCAGCCATGGTGGACACCTCCACTGCTCCAGAATGGATTGACTCCGACGTCTGTCTTCGCTGTCGAACTCCCTTCACGTTCACAAACCGGAAACACCACTGTCGCAATTGTGGGCAGGTTTTTGATCACCAGTGTTCATCCAAGTCGATTCCCCTTCCCCACTTTGGTATCACTCAACCTGTTAGAGTTTGTGATAGTTGCCACTCTAAACTTCTACGTAAGGCTGAGGGAATGTGCGTGCTTGACATTCATCGCTTTTACAATCTGTGCTTAATCCACGCGGTAACAGAGGTCACCGTCACTCCGCGAGCATGCAGAGCCCACGAAGTAGCAACGCTCGTGACCTGTTCGATGCTGAGCTCCAGCGTGCAATTCAACTTTCCCTCGAGGAAGTCGGCGGATCTTCTACCTCCGGCAGGCGTCCTGGGTATGTCCCTTACCAACCACAACCATATTCCCAGCCTCCGGAACCTCTCATCGACCGTTCGACACACCCTGACAAAGACAGGCGAAAGTCAGTCCCATTTACAGCCGCCATAGTTGATGACGAGGACGACCCAGATTTGAGAGCCGCCATCGAGGCAAGTCTGAGGGAAGCAAATATGCCGAAACCAAGTGCGCCGACGGAATTTCCATCCACTGCGGAAGCGGGCTACCCTTCTTCCTACCCTCCGACAGTCACACCTACCCCATCTGTCCCAAAAACCTTCAACTATGACCTTGACCCTCTTGAATCAGATGCTATCCTTACGTTTAGCCAGACTATCGAAAGGGTGCAGTCGCAGGGCGGGAGAGACATATCGCGGTATCCAGCCGTTAGCGAGTTGTTTGACAAAGCCAATGGCCTGAGACCCAAACTAGCGATGAGTTTGGATGACACGGGGAGAAAAGAGCGTTGGTGCCCCGTCCTTTTATTTTTCCAATCTTGAACTCACTCCTATGTCTTTCCATTATAGAACTTTTGTCTGAGATGCACGAAAAACTCTCTCAAGCGGTCAAACTCTACGACAAGTTGCTTACAGACCAACTCTCAAACCCGACTTGGCGCCGTGCAGCTCCGGAACAGGCTCGCGTGTCAATGCTTCCTGGCGGCTCCACGCATGCAGTTAATGGATACGTCCAATTACATGACCCAAATGGATACAATCAATGGGGGTCCTCATCTGCTCCGATCCAAGCTCCACAACCCCCCACCGTGCAGACTTCCTTCCAGCCGATGTATGCTCCACCCCCACCTCCACTATCAAGCGCGTCGGAGCGCTTGTGCCCCCAGTCTCCGTCTTTTAATAACACTCCCGCGGTCGAACAAGAGCCACAGCGCCATATAGCTGCACCGTCCGTTCTTCCCGTGTCCTCACCATCATTGCAGCCTTTTCTCTCTGGCGTGCAAGCCTCGCAAGGCTATCAACCTGTGTCCATACTACAGACTATCGCACCGGCCCCCCTCGCGGTCAACGTGGGTGAAACAGAGAATGAAGGGCAGGAACTTGGAACAAGGATCACAGCTCCTCCTGAAACTCACCCGAAGCCCGCTATGCAGTTCTCACCGGCAGCATCATCCCATGCTCTCCCTTCCGCAAACACACCCTTCGATACTATCCCAGATAACAACACTATTACCCGCGCACATACGATTTCGTCCCGACCATCCATTATTTCTCCACCTCCGTCTGTGAAACCACACTCGGTATCACTTACGCGCTCATCAACGGTTCCATACAGCCCACCTGTCCATACCACCCCACAGCCCTATTCTCGCGTGCAGCCTGTGCATACTGCCCAGCGGCCTTCGTACTCGATACCTCCGCAGCCTGCACTGAATTTGCCCTTACCCACGTTCCCCACCGCGCCGACGAATACGCCGCAAGCGTTTGACTTGTACACACCATCCGCACCGACGGCACCCCCGCAGGAGCGGAGGGAGGAGATGTTGATTGAACTTTAGTTTCCTATTAGATAACGCGTTGAATATTGCGATAGTCTATGTCATTGTTTTACGGTCTGAGCTGGTGGTCGCGGGTATATTATATATATGATAGTTGTGGCACGCTTTCCAGTTGCGCAGGGTTAGCCCCACCGTTGTTCAATAACGGCGGGAAAAGAAGAAAGTACTGTCAGGAAGTGTCGAAATGACACCCTCTGTCAGCCTCAGTGTCAGGTGGCTAGTAGCTGAATGTCACCAGCAGTGGTCTGTATTTCGTGAGTCCTGAGTGGGACACAGGGTACAAGTGGATCAATATAGTTATCATAGATGTGGTAGTTCCCTAAGCAGCTATGTAGTGGCCGTTACAGTGTAGTCTGCGCTGGACTTAGTACACCGGGGCCTTGCTACGAATCACTAACAGCATGACTAACTCATGTGGGAGTGCTCTCATAGCTATGTAAGTTACCACAGGCACGTGCTGTGAGCCTCATGGAAGATGGCGCCCGCCTAGTACAGGGTATCTCTCGCACCTATCCGCCGTCGCCGCCTCTAGTACATGGCCGACCCGCCACCACAGCTATACGCGAAGCATCTGCTACCCTTTGGTTACGGCTATCCACTATGGACACCAGAGCCCTCCCACGAACTTCTGTTGCGTCGTCGGGACGGACTCCGGATTGGCGATGTTGGCGTCATTGATCTGGAGAACGGCAGCTTTGATGTCTTCTTTAATATATGTCTTCCCCGTGACCATCCCTTGCACAGGGTCACCGGCGTTCCCGACAACTTCGTGCCCATCGAGCTTGACGAATGGGATATTGCTTCCTTCCCTCATGCTGAGTACCCCGGCCGGGTTATTTCCACTTCATCAGCGACAGCTAGCAGCGTCGAGCCAGCCGGTGCCTATTCGTCTCGGTGTGTGGTCTTTCTCTTCTCGGCACACCTGCTTGGGACCGGATCTGGCTGACCTGATGTTATGGCGCGCAGTCCTTTTACCTACGAGTTCAGTCTCTCGTCTAGCGAAGGGGCGCTCCTGATTCTTCCGAATGGTGCTGAAGGTCACAAACTCCGCAAGCGACAGCTATTCAAAGACGTCGCTACGCGAAACGCAGTCGGCTGGTACAACTTTGCCCAGCAACACCTTGGTCGTATGATCGCCCACGACTCCCTCTATTTGATCACTGGCTTGTACAAGGCGCCCTCCTGGTCCGTCGCGGCTTTTCACGAAGCTACCGGTACCGCTGAGTCGCCTGCACAGTTTAAGGCATCGCGGGCCGGAGAGGGCAATATGTCTTACGCTTGGGAAACGATGCGTGCGTTGAACTGGCGCGTGGGACCACGTATTGATGTCGGGATCCCGAACCAATCTGTGTTTATTAGTGGCTTCAAAATTGCGATCAGAGAGGGCATGCTCAGCAAAAGGTGGGTCGAGGTCGAGGTGGACACTTCGCCTGATCGATTCCGGCTTGCGAAATTCTCCAACGGAAGAAACGGTCCAAGTTCCTCCAGAACCGAGAATCTCTGGCAGAGGTTCGTGTCTAGGAGGCGTGTTGACGGGCCCGGGGGCAGGAAATCGGCTGAGCAGACTCCACATGTGGCTGTGACTCGTGCACCGAATGGGCGACGAACAACTTTCTCCTTGGTTCCATCGTCCGATGATCAAAGTGCCACAGAGCATGTCGCGATCAACCATCTACCACAGCCTTTCCAGGTTAGCAGATGGCGCGCCCCTCGATTAAGCCACCAATAATGACAGTTGTATCCAGAGCCTCCACCCATCTGACGTTGTCAATCGATATCTGTTAAGCAGGGTGTGTATTCTGTCCCGAATTCGATGAATTGACGAAGCCTGACGACCAGGTCCACTGGCTAGCAACCTTCTGCAGGCGTTGCTATTACTCACGACAGTCAGTGGGGGATATTGTTCGAGCAGGTTCGTTGTGTAGCACGTCTAATTGATGCTGGGTTTGACTCCAACATGCCAGGGGGTGTTAAGACCGGAAGACATTGGTCACGACGGTCGGCTGGAGAGGGTTGTCTGCGAGAACTATCGTATCGTCTCGCAAGAGGGTGGGCCTCTATTGTTCAGCCGCCACCCTCAGCTTATCTGGTCCAAGGGGTTGCATGTTTGCTAACCAATCAGCGAGTTATCTGCTCTCATTTGAACCTTCTGGTAGAGTAACACTGATTATGTGCTTATATCGAACAGCGATTCGTCCATACGACTGAAGGATATTGGCGATGCGGCTCATGTGGCGTGGATGGAAGATAAATTGGATGATGCCGAAGAAATATTATCCAGGCAACTCATCCGTCGCACGCACTCTGATCACTCCACACTAGCTCACCGGGCACTTATCCGAGCACGCATGCATCACTGGGATGCAGCGCTGAGGGATGCTGAGGCAGTCAGTTTTTCATTCTTGCCGATGATGTTATCTAAGTGACATTATTGACCACCCAGTCGATTGACATACAACCATGTGTGGCTGCTCAAATCGCAAAGGGCTTTGCATTGTTCGGACAGGAAAGGTATAAATTTGCTACCGAGGCCTTCAATGCCGCTCTTCGACAGTGCGACGTCCTGGATAGAGATATTGTGCTGGTAATCAAAGTGAGGTTTCCTGTCCTGTGTGTCGGACCGCTCATTTCCCGTCTGTCGCCAGTCTATTGTATTATTTGAAGTTGGTCACCATGCTGAGAGCACGGCCGACATTGGCGATCTGATCGACCGCAGTCCGGTTGACAGCAGGCCTACATTCTCCCTCGTTCAGGCACGTTTTTGTAATGGACAGTTTTGGAGATGAGGTGACGTTCGCGTTCGTAGGCTGAGATGTACCTTCAGCTTGCAACGACGGCCACCAAGGCCGAGGACTACGATAGAGCATTGGAGCTCTTGGCGCGTGCACAATCACTTGGGATATTTCATGTAGTTCCAGATTTGAAGGTTATTTCTCTGGTAAGCAGGAGTCCAGTACACTATAGCATATGCTGATGATTTTAGATATGTGGCTGGAAATTTGACAACCTTTTGTTTACCATTCATCGGCGAAGGTGTGAAGTGTTGCATATCACAGGACGCATCAATGAAGTGGCGGAATCGCTTCGGATAATAATGCATGACCTCGGAGAGGATGTGAGAACAAGAAAAGATAACGCTGAGTGGATTGCTAGTAGGTATATTTATTTTGTGCAGGTTCATCCTAATGCCTTATACCCTGTGTCCAGTGTTTACGCAGGAGTGCCTACGGACATTAGAAAGTCTCGGTGACAGCGCAATGACGTCCCAGAACTACAACGAGGCCATCGCCCATTATTCAACGGCTCTATGCATAGTCACATCTGGCCGGGAAGGCATCTTAATTAAACGGAGCAAGGCGTACACAGCAGCACGTATATGGGATGGCGCCTTAAAGGACGCAAACGAGGTGTGCTTGCTATTCTTCACACTACATCTGGATAGACTGAATAATATTTGCGTCGAGGCGATTAACTCGAGCCCGGCTTCACTTTTGGGTTATGAGAGAAAGCATGAGATATTGCAGAGCATGGACCGACACGAAGAGGCGGCCCAAACTTTTAACGACATGCTTTCTGTTTTGGAACGCTCCACAAACTCAAATATACAGCGTGAGTTTGTGTTTCTCTAAAGTTTTATGGGGCTAGTATACGTACTAATATACACACTTAGCAGAGTTTCGTGCACGATATGGCAATCCTTCACAGTTGGTAACTGCGGTCCAGACCTCGATCCCACATGCATCGGCTCTTGGTAACCATTCGTTATACCATAGTCTTGATCATGGTTCGACCATTAAGGCAATGGCTAGACACTTGCAACATTCTGACCAGTATTCTCCGACTACCGTCCAGGCGGAGGCAGAAAGGGTGGCTGGGGACAAGAATATTCCTGTAGAACGTCATGGACGGCAACCTGAACAAGCCATATCGCAGATCACTGCCGTCCAAGAACAACTGGGCTTACCGAATGGTTTTCAAGAACGAGCGTTCCGCCAATTGTCAGATGCCCTAAATATGATATTACAATTCTCACATGAGCAGGGAGGCAGCCGGAATCAAGCCACAGGAAACATCTCTGGTACGTGGATGGCAGTCGTGTCAGAGTATGGCGACAGTGCTCAATTTATAAATTCTATTTGCAGGTGACCCCCAAGGGCCAGTCGTGGTCGTTGAAAATACCCAAGAGTGCACTGCTAGTGGGTATCCCCTAGACACACAGATCGCTTCCTCGGAAAACATAGTCAATATGCGTACTCAAGGTTACCCTCCGATGCATGTTTCTGAGCAAGTTTCGCGTAACGCCCCTTCGCCCACCACTGCACGTTTACCCAGCGACGACACACATTCACTCATACCGGCCCGTCCCATAGATAGTGCATCCCCGAATGAGGATCGTCAGCTGCCGAGGCCGGAACTCCCCGATCGTGA
>JBBPKP010000054.1:0-10746 GCA_038089335.1 Boletellus aff. obscurococcineus | reverse complement strand
GGGAGCTTCACGAAGCAAAGTCGTCCGAGAATGATCGCTGGCGTGCATACAGCTATGGAAAATGTAAGGTTGAATATGATAATCTCTATTGTTATTAACGGGATATCTAGGCATCCCTGCCATTCGTCGCTATCCCAAGCCCATCAGGTCGTTCAGTGAAGCACGTTCCATCCGTGGCGTGGGCGAAAAGACTGCATTTAAGGTGCGCTGTACGGAATACCTAGGATTGCTCTACTTTTTCAACAGGGACCAGATCATGGAGATTATTAACACAGGGGCTCTCGAGCGCATCAAGTACGAGAACACAGAAGAAGTCGCAGTCATCAGGCTTTTCCAAGGCATTTATGGTGTTGGCGAGCACCCATCCATTTTTCACTGCAGGTTGACACTCAAACGCGCTCAGGCCGTCATATTGCATTTACCTGGTACGCGAACGGACTCAGAACTCTGGATGATGTCAAAGCCAGAAAGGGCGGGCTGAAGCTCTCGGGGGCGCAAGAAATTGGTCTGAAGTTTTATGGTGGTGGGCAACAATTTCCATGTACTCGGACTTGCTACGATTTCGTTACAGACATCAACTCAAGGATGCCCCGCGAAGAAGCTAGAAGAATTTTCGAGCTGATTAAGCCTATCGGTGCGTAATCGTGTTACTGCTCATAATAGTCACGTTTTCTGAAACCATAGTGCAGCTCTTGCCATCGACGATAAGCTGTTTGTTGAGATTATGGGAAGCTATAGAAGGCGAGCATCTGGTAAACTAACTCTAATAGTAGCATTTAATCGTTCTTATGTGCAGGGGAAAGGCCGACTGCGGAGATATCGATATCTTGATCACGCGACCGACTGCAGACGGCAAAACACATCGAGGTACATTTGGAATCTTTTCTGCCACGTATACTGGCACAACTACTCACATTCACTGAAAATCAGGGGTCCTGCATACGTTGCTTGGGCGGCTGCATGCGGCCGGTATCGTAACCGAGAATTTGGCAGTACCCGACGATTTTTCAGACCTTGAATTGGTCTACCGTGGTTTGTGCAAGCTACTTGAGCCTGGTGCGAAACAGCGACGGATCGACTTCCTTTGTGTACCCTGGGAGAGTCGTGGTGCTGCGTTGCTCTATTACACAGTCAGCATTCATTCCAGCTCCCGCCTTGGTCCATTTTATGTATCCTATATTTCGCATACGCGCAGGGTGATGACATTGCAAGTGTCTGGTTCGTTGCAAAACTACGTCGCGCGCGCTGACACACATTCTCAGTTCAACCGTGCAATGAGGCTGAAAGCGAACAAGCATGGGTTCTCGCTCAACCAACGTGGGCTTTATGCTGGGGTCTTGCGCGACCCGAAAAATAGGCAGAAGGTGTGCCAAGGTGCGTTATCCCGATACGGGTGATGTGCGTGGTGAAGCTCGCGTATTCCCCCTAGGTCACATCGTGGCGTCGGAGACGGAGGAGGAGATATTCAGGATCCTGGGTTCGTGTGTTTACTGCTCGTGACATATCGTCGATGCTGACGGTCTACGTAGGTGTCCCCTGGCAGGAACCTCACGAACGAGTCAGAGGGTGACGAGTACGCTGCCTTGTATGCTTTTCTCCCGCATAGGAGTTGCAAGTGTATATAGTATCATTTTGTTCATGACACAATGTTAGCACCAGATGGTTGGATTCGTCTCACAAGCCCTCCTATACCCATTAAATGGACAAGATTGTATCGACTAAGCCGGAAGGAAGATATGTTGATAATAAAACGCCGTGACAGGTCCATTGATATACGATCTATTCGTGCTCGTAGAGCAGCGCCGGGCGTATTCACACTGGACAGGTTGCCCACCAAGTCCCATGAGTGTCTCCTTTTTGCGCTCAATCAACAGCGCGGTGCAATGCTGTCATACGAGGGCGGTGCCTCTCCTGCCTCGCTCTCCAGTCCCGACACGAGCCGCTCGTATCGGGCCAGCGGCGAAGGGGGTCGTGACGTACGGGGTGTCGAAACGGGCGTCTGTACCTGCGAGCGCGAGCGCACACAGGCCGTCGTCGACTGAGAACATGTTTGGCAATGCTGCCGACTGCAGCGCTGCACGGGGGACTCCCTGCCACTCTGGTCCACCCCCGTGCACGAGGGCGATGGCGAGCGCGCACGCGACGGGGATCGTGAGCGCGGGCGGACATGGGCGTGGATGTAGACGTTGTGCAGCTCATCAAGCTGATGACGGCGGAGGTGCATAGCCGTGTCGTCCGTCTCGAAAGAGGGCCTCGCGCTGGGCGTCATGATGTGCTCGAGGCTGTCTTCATCTTCGTGTTCTCCAACATATTCGACAGGGCCGTTGCTCATGGTAACCGCAGGCTGGCAGGGGCACACAGCAGCGCGATCCGACAAGTCGTCATTCGGGGAATACCTTGGGAGTGTTTGATACTCTGGCATGCAACGGCACTTGGAACAGTAGGGCTGATTTCAATATCGCGTGCATCTTCAACCCAGAAAGAGAAACCAACGCTCACAGAAAGAATGGTGATCGGAGTTTGAATAGTGATATCAAACTTCTTCTCTCCATCTTCGTGGCCATCGCTGCCTTCGTCGCCAATCTTCTCTACTCTCATAACAAGCTGCAAGGAATGCTCCACTCTGATGAACGAGCCTTTTTGTTTCACAGTGAAATGCAGTCCACGACTGCTACCAGAAGGGTCGTTGCAATCAGGGAGCCCGATGCTAATCGACAGTGTGTAGGGACCGGGACCCGCTAAGATAGAAGGGTCGGTAGACGGAGGGACATATTGTAAAAGCGGGGATCGATGCGGTGAGAGAGGCGTCGGAAGGAGCGGGATGGGTGCATTTCCATGCTTCGTTTTATGTTTGTTCTTATGCGTTAGCTCTTCATCCGCCAGATCCAATTCCTCTGCTGAACACATATCTTGCACTTCTAGCAGTTTCATCCGATTGCGGATTTCGTCTCTGCACAGCCGTGTTTTTCCGTCGAGGTATTTGATTTGCTGGTCGATGAATATACTCAGTCTCCAGAGCTTGACCTTTTCAAGGGGTAAGAGTACGAGATCGAGGGTTGCCGTACCATACGCAGCTCTCGCTTCTACCTCAGCCTCTACCAAGGATCCGGCGCTGGCACGAATGTTGTTACTTGTAGCCACTTCCAGACGGTGCTGAGAACCGAGAAGTAACAGACGCGAACCCAGTCCAAAAGAGTACGCGAGTCTTCCTTCCCACTGTCGTTGAAAGAACAATGGGCCGGGATCTCCAGGCACAGTACCTTCCCCGGCTCCGGCAGCTGGCGTTGCGACGATTAGGAGTGGGACACGGCAAGAAAGCTTGGATGTGAATGTGCCCGGTCGGTGAGCGATACCTTTGATGGTGTAGCAAAGTGAGGCGCGAGGGACGGAAAACGTTGGTGGAAGATCGGGCGGGAGCAGGAATGAGATCGCGTAGCTGTAGGTACCTGATCGCGTAGTGTCCCAAAAAAAAAAACGATTGAACGGGAAGCTCTAAGAAGGCAAGGACTTGGGTATACCTGGCTTAAATTCCTTCCAGCCCTCTTTGAACTTTTGAGCATTTTTCTCGCAGTCACGTTCCAGACCGAAGACACGACTCAGACTCCGTAAATGGTGCTCTATATGTTCCAAGTGATCACTTGAGTGGGATGTCTTCGCTCCCAGTTGGCTACTGTCTTCGGCGCCAGCGATACCCTCACCCATTTGAACGTTTCCCCTGCGCTGCTCTTGAGCCGACTCCCTGACTCTCGTTCGTCCCCGCTCTCTCTCCTCCAGGCGGACAAGAGTCCGGGCCCTGGGAGGTGCTCTGGAGGTAATGTCCATGACAGTATCCAGAACAGCACTAAGGGAGAGACGCCATCGGGAACGACCAGTTAGTGTACTTGAAGCTTCGCAGTTGCTCCCATGCCGATTTCCGGGGGAGCTTGAGCGAGAGAGGCCACCCGGTGAACAGTCACGGTGAGGCAGCATGTTTAACGGTTCTTGGGGCGATGTGTCACCTGTAACGGGAAGGTTCGTAGGCACATGGTTGTCGTGCTCTCGGCGGAAAGCCTCGTAACGTGTTCTTAATTTGGGCGGAGGAGGCAAAGATAAGTGTCGACTGGATAATGAAGGGGCTACAGATGAAGGGATTATTTAGTGGGCAAAAAACTCGACAACGAACGGAATCGCTGACAAAGTCCATTCTCGCAAGCCTCCGAATTGACCTGTCTGAGTTCTTCGAGGATCTGAGTGGGACTATCTCCGGAAGCAAAAATTCTTGACTGGATCGAAGTGGGTGACAGGGCTACGGGACTATACGGTGGCGTTGGACCAAGATCATGAGGCGCACCTATTACACAATCAAACGTTAAGCGACGATTTGGCACAACCCATGTGGGAAAACACAGCGCTCAGGGGTAGTACAAGGAGGTGGGGATACTTACTAACACCACGGAGTCGTAGCTCAGAACGCCCCCGACCCAACGAAGACGGACGAGGTAAAGTGGTCGGCACGTACACATTATCGTTGTTGGAGCTTGCAGTCAACAATCCAGGGCCGACAGAAGCGGGTCGTTTTCCGTAGGGAACTTGGTCAGCCCGAAAGACGGTCACGGTCGAAGAGTAGATTTTGTGTTTTTCAGGAGGGTTTGCATGACGTGCCGTAACGCCTGCTAGAGGTAAAAAGGGGATGATCACGACAGGTATGGAAACGGAACAAACTTTCTGGGTAGCTGACCATCAACTGGCCAACCAACTCAACGTCGATACTGGAAACCAGGATGGGCTTGACGACATTCAGAGTAAGTATTCCTCTGACGAGGATGTGTGGATCGTTTGGGTCAAGCTGAAGCCGTCCAGAGGGGTCCGAGGAACGAAGGAAGACGGTGGGCTCGGTGAGGGTGATGTTGAGCATGATGGCTGGGGAGGAAGAAAAGGGCGCCCGTCATGTGGTGACATGACATGTCGGCGGCGTGGTCCGAAATGCGCGCTGCACCGCGGGCTGGCCCACAAAGCAAGTGAGGGTGTGAGTAAGACCATCGTAGCACGTGACGATCAATCACGTGTCGTCGTCTTCTCTCCCTCGTGAAAATCAGAATGGCCAACTGGCCCCACTTGTCGTTCACCATCGAGGTGATCAAGCTCTCACCGTTAGCCCCCTTTTTCTGCGAAATGAGACACTCTGCGAACCTCGTTCTCTATTCTCGTGGGTTGCTACCGTTTGTTCCCAACCCACTTACTGCCCAAGGTCTGGCCACCCCCTACGTCTTGACCGGTTGTAACGTGCGCAGACCATCATTCTCCCATCCTCCGTTCATCGATGTTCAGCACTTGCATCAGCAACTGGACTTAGGGGAACTTCGTTGAAGTTACCATCCTTGATCCAACCACAGGTAGCACACAAATATACTCTCCTCGTCATCAATGCAGGGTTGGAAACGGCTCCGGTCTTGCCACTGCTGGCTCGAGCGCGACACTCCATCATTCGCCAGCACCAGCTCTGCAACTGCCGGCTCGAGCGCGACGACCACTGTCTGTCCATCATCCGCAAGTGCCGGCTCCGAAACGACCACGGCGCCCACAATGGGTGTCTCCGCTGCTTCCGGTTCCAGTTCTGCATCTACCTCTCCTGCCCCTACAATGGGTGCGCACCAAAATGCTGCTCCTGGCTTTTACATCTCCCTGGTGGTACCGACGCTTCCCAATAATGCAGTCGTTGGCACTTGGTTTGGTAGCAACGCAGCCTCACCGACGCTTACAAGCGCCACGGGTGGATGTGTCAACGACCTTGGAAATTCGGTGTTTGGGCAGGTACGGCATGTGATTTTCGACGTTGCTCGTTCCTTTGAACCCGTCGTCCACAGCTTGCGTTTTGTAACGCGCGAGAGTGGTTCGACGCGGCAAAGAGTGCAGTATCCCAAGTCTCCTCAATCTTCCCGCGCCTGTCACTGGAACGGGCGCGCAAGTCTGCCCCACTTCTCACGACTTTCGTGTCGTCGACCAGGCAGGTGCCTTCTTTCTGTCAGGATCTGCACTTGGACGACCACTGTATTCTAGGACCAATCAGACAACGTCGTTACGACCTATCTTCTAATTAACGGTAACACTCTTGCACAAAACACTCCTCAGAACAACCAAGCGAATTCAAATGCGGAAGTACTATCGAATGGTGCGTGTCATTCACTAAGGCGCTCATAGATAGTGCTAACTACACATGATTACACCAGCTTCCGATAATGCACTCATTACTCAGTTCATTGATCTCGCACGTGGTACCAACATACTTGTACGACCTGCCCCAACGGGAAAGGACCTGCACTTGCAACTGATGTTCGTACCTCACTTCAGCCTGTAATATGCGTTCTCATATTTGGAAACACAGGAACTTGTAGCCAACTTTTTCCCACCAGCCAGTGGGCCTGCATTAGTATCTTTGAATGACCCAATGGTTCTCGTCAATGGGTAACAGTCTCGAGAAAGTAAACTTTTACAGGAATGGCACCGGACAGCCCCATGCAGACAGCAAAAACGCGTCTGGCCAGACCTACTGGTATGTATGCAGTCATTCACTATTGGTGTCGCCATATGTGATCAATGAACGACCTCATGTGCATAGCCAGCAGATCGCGCAATCTAGCGTTTTCATCAATGACAAGCAGCAATTGTTTTCGAATTCTGGCTCTCCTGTCGCTGGAGTGGCGAACAGCATGTTCACTTCCCTCGCCTCCTGGTTTTCTGCGGCCTTTGGACCCGCTCCCGGTGCATGTTCCCCTTTGCTTCGTGGCACACGCCTTATCTTCCAATACCTCCGGTTCCACTTACAGGCCTTGGGTGCACTGGGCTATTGAATGTTGCGAATCCGGTCAGTCTTACCATAGATGGGAACGGTGTCGTCACAGCCGCGACCATCAACACTCAGTTGTTGCAGCAGGTCCTTTCTGGGGTACGCTGCTCCGTGATATTCCATTCTTAACGACGCTCATAGGTTCGCGATCCCCAGGGGACGGGTGGCGCTACAACGGCAACCGCTTCTTCTGTCGCTGGTGCAATGGCTGCTGCTACCGATGCTACACAACCGATTGCTACTTCCTCCACTTCCACTGGAACAACGTCTGCTTCACAAACTAGCGTGCTCCTGCACCAGTTCGCCAGTTCTCCGTCTGCACTGGCGACGAGCGCTGTGGGCAACGTCACGAGCAATGTTACTGCCCTAACGCCCGTGGCCAGCTCGATGACCCAAGTTCTGACTGCGAATCCGACTTCAGCATATGCAGCCACGGTCACCGTCGCAGCAACGATCTGTCCCACTAGGTATGCCCTAGGTATATCCGGTCTCATATGAACTGATATTCTGACGACCCTTCCTTTCGGCAAACGTTAGATTGTGGTGAGTGGCAGTGACAAGAAATGCACCTCTTTTTTGCTGATATCCTGGCGCGAAGGCACCGTCCGCCGCACCAGCGTTACCTGCCACGTTCAACGACGAATGGAATGGTGGCTGGAACAATGGGGGAAACGAATGGAAGAGGTCGCTCCCATCCCTGACTCGCGCAGAATTCAGATACTAACTTGCTCCAGGCTTCGTCCTTGGACAGTCGATCCTACACGCCGGAGGAAGTCCCGTATAACCCCTTTCCGTTGACGCCGGTGCATGGCGGTACCATGACAATGTGCGCGTTGACGCGCTACGTTTGGTGTGATGTATTCGACCCTTTTCCTTCTCCTGGAGTCCCTTTGACCCATTCCTGAGAGATGGTAGTCGTTTCTTAAGATTGTTGTTGTGATTGTTGCGTGCTATGGCTTGTTGCTGGATTCGTGACCGAGATGTGTTGATTCATGATCGACGAAGTGTGATCAATCAACCTAAGGTATGAATGACTCGGAACAAAAAATATCAAGGCGTACGTAGCTAAAACCGATACGAGTTATTAACCTTGGGCATGTGCACATTAGTAAACGATCTTTTGAGTGTCTTCGGGACCTTGCAGACAAGCAGGTTGCGGTACCAGGTGGCGATGCAAGCGAGCACGGTGAGGTAGAGTAGGACAACTATGGTACGCTGAGAGCGTGCGGACACCTTGGCGGGCTTTTTTGTTCGTCATTGCTCCACGGCGCACGCTTTGAGGTGTGAACAGGTAGATCCTCGACCAAGAATACTGTGGGGTGGGCCATTCTCGTCGTTCGATGTCTCCTGAAGGCTGAAAGTGATGCTACCCTCGCATCGTCAAGTCTACAACACGAATCGATAACCACGTTGCGGAGTAAACGAAAGCGAGGATTACGGGTGCGTTTGGGACATTACCCGTACCTACCCTGCACAGGCTTTCGCCCACAGGTTGAACACTCGGTGAGACGGGCTGGGTGCTTGGAAAGAACGGGCGACAGTCATGAGAGTAAGCGGGGGCAGCTCATAGGAGGACACGACCATTGGCCAACGGCAGTGGGAGCTGAGTTGAGTTGCGAACGGGCATGATGACCGGCCTCCCGCCAGAGCCGAGCATCGTGTTTCCAGTGAAGAAACCGACACGCCGCTGCGGGCTCCTCTCTAGCTACAGCAGCACCGGGCATGAAGCGATTCGATCGCAGCGACGCAACGTACGCCGGCGTCAATGTCCTGACCAACATCCATGCATGACCAAGTACTGCCAGTTGGCAATGTGGCGACTGGAAATGTAGCTATGAGACTCGACGACGAGCGCGTGGAACCTCCCTGAATAGTAGTCAACGTGAAGTGCAAATGTCTACAGCGACACACGTTCGTTCGCAAGCGCATTCCGTTCTGCATGCAGGGATACCAAGATCGACAGCCCAGCATCTTGATACTGATAGCTATGACTTTGCTCTGGCTTGGGAACCGGGGAGTCACATTTTCCGGTAAGGTGCACAAGCGCGTTCAGTATCAGTGAGACGTGCACCGATCAACTTCGCGGCGTGTGCCAGCTTCACCAGGGTGCACGAGCGACTAACTGGTTTCAGTTTGCACACCTTCCAGCTCTGTATTGTTCAAGCGGCTGCTCGTGGTATTTGCACTGGGCGAACATGCATGTGTGTTGTGAGAAAAACGTCGGGCCGACGTGTGCACGATATTGTGAAAGTTCTTATTTCGAGAACCTTGTTCACATGAAATGTATAGTTTTGAGATGCCGCCATTCGGCATCAAACTTTGATCCAACCCCCGTCGCAATCAGCCTACCGCCATGGCAAAAGAAAAAGGTGTGTCAGTTCCACATCGCTGCCTTCCAGGCTTATCCTATGCCATGCATCAGTCGGTGTCACCGGCAAGAAATACCGCCTCACACTCGGTCTTCCCGTCGGCGCGGTCCTCAATTGTGCCGACAACAGCGGCGCCAAGTCACTCTTCGTCATCGAACCCTTTGGCTCCGGCGCACGTCTGAACAGACTGCCTGACGCCGGCGTGGGCGACATGGTCGTCGCCTCCGTCAAAAAGGGGAAGCCCGAACTGCGAAAGAAGAGTGCGCAGGCGTGCTTGTATCTCTCACCGAGCAGGTGCTGACGTCGTCTTTTGTTTGATTCCGCGTTCCAGCAATGCCCGTCGTCATCGTCCGCCAGCGAAAAGCATGGCGGCGCAAGGACGGCGTGTTCCTCTACTTTGAGGTGCGTGAGCGTGCATGGAAGTGGTTGCGTGCGCATGCTTACTTCTTGTACTGGGAGCAGGATAACGCCGGCGTGATCGTCAACAACAAGGGTGACATGAAGGGGTCTGTCATCGTTGGTCCTGTCGCCAAGGAATGCGTGCGTATCGACATGCTTTTGATATTGCACCGATCCGATTCCACTATTCATCTCGACAGGCGGATCTCTGGCCTCGTATCGCAGCAAAAGCAGGTACGGTTGTATAAGCACCCCCCACTCGGTTTTGTGGTAACACACGCATCGTATACACATCCGTTTTCTTTCTACATCATTACTATGTTTTACATAGCTGCTCGTGTTATGATGACACTGTGTGCTCAGCAGAGAACCCAGGAAACACCACGCATCAAGATGTGTGTTGTACGGTTTCAGGTCACGTCTCCTGGGGCCATCCAAAATCCCAGATTTTAATCGATGCGTCGCGTACGGACGGCAAAGAGCGCTGCTTTGCTCTCCTCACAAAGCCAGTCTCCTCTGTGGATTCGGCGCTCGACTCAGATTCCGATCCAGAATCATCTAGCGAACTTGCCACGTCCTCGAAATGCCGTGAGCCTGAAACCGAGAGCAAGACCGGTTCCAGCGGATGAAAGCCAACTCCTCCGACGGCATCTGCACGCCAGCGGCGCAAGGATCAGTACGGAAACCGCTGGAACATCATTTGTTCACCCACCGTCATGAGCATCATACAACAGCACAGGATCGATCTGCGTCATCCCTCCCCCGGCTCCGCCCCTGCCCGGTTCGCTTCCATCCGTCTCCAGATCGTACACTACGATCGCGCCAGCCTGCCATCACCGCGTACAAGACTTAAGGGGGATGGGCGGAGTCATGTTATGAGCGAACAGACCTGGTTTCCAGAGGCCAGCCATTTCCCCGCGGATTCGACGTCGAACCGCAGCTTTTGGTTCGTGGGCTGTTTGTAACGACCGGATCCGTTTGAATCGACCTCACTCAAGCAGGCGAGGGGCACGGATGCGTCCCCTCTGAGATCCCAGCTCCACAGTCGTCCACTACGCCTGAACGCAGCGTACAGAACGTGAGGCCGTGTGGGATTGAACATCAGCTACGAGTGATGCACATGAGCGCGCCCGAGACAATAGCGTGGACGAAGGC
>JBBPKP010000053.1:9601-22956 GCA_038089335.1 Boletellus aff. obscurococcineus | reverse complement strand
CAGTCGGCCGCGCGAGGTGAACGCGCTGATGTAGAGGTCTGCCGGACGCGAGCGGAATAGCACCATGTCGCTCTCCATGACGACCGTCGGCGGTGTGTCTGCGCCCGATGGAGGGGGAGTGGTAACGGTAACGTGGCCTGGTCGACTGGGATGCGGGGCCGAAGCGAAAGGTGAGAGCGGATGGGAGGCCGGCAAGGGGTACTCGATTGGGAATATCGAGTCCAACTAAATCGAGGTTCAGAGCGACCCCGGATGATCACCAGGAAGACACACGTTACCGAGAGTGGCGCATTCGTAGGCAGCGACGGAGAGTAAGTTGCTATCCGACGACGGCTCTTCTGCCACGCTGTCTTGTGCGTCAGCAGCGTTGGCTTTCTCCCACTCTAGTGCACACTGGAGGATGTGCTGACTAAGCGCCAGAGTCGCTGCATTAAGAAGCTCGAGAAACAAGGGATGGCCGAAGAACGCCTTGGCCTGCTTCTTGATCAGCCCGACACGATGCAAGAAACGGCCAACCGGGAGGAGATCCGAGAACGGCGGTGCGCCGTCCAACAGATCTTCCCGACGCTGGTGCTTTGCCGTCTCACCGAGCGCCATGAACGGGAGCTGGTAATAGAAACCACGCAAGGAAAGCATGACTTCGCCTCCGCCTCCCTTCTTGAACCATTCCCTGTCCAGATATGGGCGGAGGCTGAGCGGACCGTGGACTGCATGTGGCTGCCTTTTCCTATATTCCCATTCTTCCTCTGAGATGTCGCCCCGCAGATACCGCCGGTAAAGCACCCGAGTCATCGCGACCTGTGCGAGCGCCAGGTAGGCATTTCCAAACGTGATCCCATACATGCGACAGTTGGAGATTACTGCGTTCGTCTGCGCTTCCGTAAGTAAAGTGGAGACGGTGCCAGTTCGTGCCGGGGTGTAAGGTGTTGCTGCAGTGCGACGACATGGAAGGGTATGGCCACCCTAGAAAGACGTCAGAAAAAAGACGAGGAAGAGAATAGGCGCCCACCTGCCATTTTCCCATCCTCTGTTGGAATATCACGGCGGCAGCGGCCCTTCGCCAGCGTCGCCTCGCCGGACTAAACGAGCGCAAACGCGCAGGCTCGAGATCGGTGGTGGAGACCACCATCGCCAACCTCTCCTCGAGCGGAATCTGAGGAGGCTCCGAGTCCGAGTGGCCTCGCGCGAGGGTATCGAAAAAGGAACGCATGACCGTCCGGGCCCCGGTGTCGTCAGTCACGACATGTGCAGACATGAACACCAAGTGGAGGACGTCTGTCCGCTCGGTCTCGCGCAAGGCATAAGCCCGCAAAAGGAGCTCGTCCGAAAGAGGACGGGGACCATCCCAGATGGCAGCTATGCGCTGCTCTACTTCCGCTGCAGACGTCACCTGCTCGAAAACGATCTCGTTCGGGAGGAGGACGGCAAGATTGCGTTCACGGACGACAAAATGGGGAACCGACGCAGATGCGGGAACACTGTCGTCTGCGGGGAAGCATCCACATCGAGGTCCCGTGCGAGGTAGGGCGCGATTTACGCACCAGACAATTGCTGGATGGTGGCACCTGTGAGCGGATAGCGCCGTTTTGTAGAGAGCCACGCTCTGACGATGTTGGCGTCGGAAAAAAGGTGAGGATCCCGAGAGGGGTTGGAGAGACGCAGCTCGGCGTGCCCCAGAAGATCTTCGGTTCCGCTGAAGTGACTGTCCCAGAAGGCGATCAGCTCGGACTGGTCGAGAGGACGCTGAAAGGTGCGACCATGGGTTGGGTGGGTCTCCGTCAAGGTCCAGCCAGGCATTTGCAGGGGCAAGGTGAATACATCATGGAGGACCGTTATTTAAGTAAACAAGGAGAGCGAACGTGGGAATGGCGCGGAAGAAAACCAAGTTGCGAATTTCACTCCTAATCTACAACTGGCCAGGATTGATGGAGCGAAGTCGAAGCGACGATGGCCCGCCCCGCTTTTTGATTGATGAATGCTCCCGCGGCCTAACCTGGCAATAGTTTCCCACTGGACCCTGATCTTTAGTCAGCCCGCGTTTGAAGCGGCGATGTTCCTTGCGACCGAAGTCGCCTGGAAACGAGAAAGGTACAAAATTGTCGTCAGTCAGTGATAATTCCTCACCTGTCCCAGTACTCGGAAACGCTGACTGCCATACTTCAGTTTACAATGCAGCCAGCTGTGGCCTAGAGTTGCTCGACAAAAAAGGAAAGGCTTTCCGGCCCACGATTATGGGGTGCAAGCAAAGTATATGACCAAAATAGGCCATCACTGAGTGACAGGTACACTCCTGTTTCTCACGAATGTGCAAGACGACATGTGTCGAAGTGTATGGAACATCTACGCCGTGGCCTCACAAAGGGTGCTGAGATGCTTATCGTGAAACCAGCGCATTGTTTGCAATCCAAGCCCGAGCTAGACCAAAAAAAGCTCTGCCTCGGCTAATCCAGGTCCGACCCGAAACTGACAATGTTCTCTTCTCATCATCACCGTACTCACTGGCAGTCACTCTCACAGAAGGCCATGAAGAGACGTTGTAGCCACTCTTCGGTTCGGTGCATGCCGCGTTCTGACCATAAATTATAATGCAAACCCGGCTCTGCCTTCGCCGTTCTCCTTTTTGAATTCCGGGAGACCGGTGCTAGCGGCGCTCGCACCTCTAACCATTTTTACTTACGTTGCACTTGACCCAAAACGCATTAAATGGGGGCCCCACGCCGTCGGAACTCGACACTCTAACTCGTTGCTCTGCCACACCGATGCCCGGCTGGACACTGACCGAAACCCACCCAACCCATGGTCGCACCTTCCAGCGTCCGCTCGGCCCGACCGAGCTGCCTCTCTTCTGGGATAGCCGTCTCAACGGGACCGAGGACATTCAGCAGCACGCCCAGCTGCGTCTCCTGGACCCTCCTGGGGACGCGCACCTCTTCTCCGACGTCAACATCATCAAGGCGTGGTTGTCGACCAAGAGACGCCATCCGCTCGCGGGTGCCACCATCCGACTGCCGTCAGGTACGTCATCTGCAGCCCTACCCCTCTCGACGTCGGTAAACCAGGCGACAGGCGACGGCGATGCCTCGAATCCCCATTTCGTCGTCCGCGAACGCGACCTCGTCGTCCTGCGTCCGAACGAGGTTGTTTTTAGGCAGGTGGCATCGGCGGCAGAGGTAGAACAACAGATGTCCGCGATCTGGGATGGCCCCCGCCCGCTTTCGGGCGCGCTCCTAGCACAGCTGTATGTCTTTCGTGAGACCGGTCCGAAGAGGGCAGACATCCTCCATGTGGTGGTGTTGGTAGCACATTGCATCGCAGACGAAACGGCGAACAGGGCCTTGATGAGATGTGTATTGGACACCCTCGCGAGGGGACACGATCGAGCGTCGGAGCCCGCCCAGATCCCGCTCGAGGAGAGGCTGGCGATGGTGGTCTCCTTTGCGGACCTCGTGCCGCCGCACATACGCGCGCTCAGTCCGGCGAGACGGCGCTGGCGGAGGGCTGCCGCGGCAGTGATATTCCAAATAAGGAAGGAGAAGCGCCAGGTGGGCGTGACACTTTTGTCCTCCGTGCATCGTTTTGACCTCTTTCTAGGGGGGGCAGACACTTCCGTGTCGCCGGACGCTCGCGACGCCCTACACCCCCGCGCGGCCTGGCTTTGCCTCTATCTTGCTTACAGAGGCACAGACGAGCGCTGTGCTGTCCAACTGCCGCAAGCATGGGATCACGTTTGGGAATGCCCACCATGTGCTCGCACAGGTCGCCATGACCCGGGTGCTCTACCGACGCTACCTGCGCGGTGACATCCCAGAAGACGAATGGACATACAGGAAGCGGCAGCCGTATCTCGTCGGCAGCCCGGTCAACCTGCGCAGGTTCCTGGACAAGGAATGGTTCGAGCGGGGCGGCGGCGGCGAATTCATGCTCTCCATCAGCGATCTGTTCTACACCCTCCCTTTCATGACGCTCGGTGGGACGGAGAAGCACAGGCGCCGCGAGCGCGATGGTGCACCGCCGTTGTCTGATCTCCTCCCGTTTCACCGTTTCCTGCATCGCGCCATGATGATCAAGAAGCAGGCCAAGATGCTCCTCAACCATCCGCTCTATTTCGAACTCGTGCACGCGACCAGTCTCGAGATCGCCCGGTACACGCGCCAATGCGCCACACAGTGGGCCAAGCATGTCGAGAGCCCTGACCGTGGCAAAGACAAGATTTTGGCGGTCAAGGACATACCCTTGCAAAACGGCCACGAAGGGTCCACCATCGGCAAGGTGTGTCGCATCGTATCAGAGACACGCTATCCGGGTACTGATTCTCGATCCAGGTAGATTTGATATTCCCAACCGAATACCCCTTGCCGCCCTCCCATCCGCTCTCGCCGTTTTCTCCTACGCCACATTCAGCCAGGGCAGGTTATGTGACTCCGCCGCCTGCATCGAGGGCGGACGACACGCCGCCGAGGATCGTGATGGAGAGCGCGATGACGCGGTCCCACAGTCGTCCCGGGGAGCTCTACCTCGCCGCGAGCACGTCGCGCGAGCGCCTGAAGATGTACCTGTTCTACGACCGCAACGTGTACGAGGACGGGGTGGTGAGGGAGTGGCTGGACGAAGTGAGGGGGGCGATGCTGTGGTACCTTGGTCGGACGCACGCCGTGCCCTGTGATGCGCCCAAGGGCAAGGTCGCGAGTCCGTCCGTGTTTTGAAGCTGTGCGGAAAGGCAAGGCGCCGTCGTATATACCTTGTAACAGTAATGTGTACATCGTAGTGTCGCTGCCGTCGTTTACCCTCGGAAAACCGCGCGTATGCTATGCCACCCCTCGGGGTTTGCTTCAAGAATCGGGCCTGGATGGTTGCGATGCGATCAGGGCTGTGGGTGCGAAAAAGTCGGTGATCAAGCTCTTTTCCCTGACTGGTCGTCGGAAGCTTCTTGTGACTCATGTGCGCACGTTCGACGACGGCTCGATCAGAGTCTGTCCCCGTCGGGCCCCGGTGGCTGTTCTCCACACCATCAGCCATCTCCGTCGTCGACGCTTTACCACCCACGCCCCCCTCAATCGAGACTACTGCGACTACGGTCGACTTTGCCATAATGCATAGCCCTGGGGAAGCACAAAACCCGTTCTTCCTGCCGACATGCTGCGGTATCTGGTAATGCATACGGCCTTGCGTCGGTCGTCCAGCCCAAAGTGGGCACCGTCGGCCGTCTTTTCGCAGCGCGAGCCACTGGCAGGCACGGCCGCAGCCCATGCCTGCCAAGGTGCTCCAAACTTTTTTTTTTTTCGCCTGGATGGGAGGTTACAATGAGTCAAAGTGACGGCATTGGCGTGGGAAGATGGCGAGGCACGCACGAAGACGCGGCTTTTGTACGTGAGTGTACTTTGTAATTAGCCGATGATGCCAGCGATCGTGCGTCGACGAGCGTACAATGATCCCGGACAGGTGCGTCCGGAGCCCCATGGATAGCAGCATTTCTCACAGGGAACCGAACGAGCACAGATCACGCCATCTCCCTAGGAGATCGAACTCAAAGGGTGAGATAAACACTGAATCAGTCGTTTCCGCTTTCGTTGTGGGCGCGCTAGTGGCCTCTCCGCATGTCCTGCCTTCACACGGGAACATTGTAATTGCAAGCTGGATGCGTTCCCGCGCCGCATCTCCATGTCATTAAACTAGAAAGGATGGGGGCTCGGCCCTAGAGTGCACGATGCCCGGCTGGACCTTGACAGAGACACACCCGGCGCACGGCCGCACCTTCCGCCGTCCTCTCTCCACCATAGAGGTCGCCCTCTTCTGGGACGGCCGCTTCAACGGGACCGAGGACGCCATCCACCACGCCGAGCTGCGTCTCTTGAACCCCTCTGGCGACGCACGTCTGTTCTCGGACGCCAACGTCGTCAAGGCGTGGTTGTCGACCAAGCGGCGCCATCCGCTCGCAGGCGCCGCTGTGCGGCTGCTGCCAGGTGCGTACCATGCCACCCCGCCCTCCTGTCGGCTGAGTCCGTTCAAGGTGACAGTGCCCTCGCGTCCCCCCACTTTGTCGTCCGCGAACGGGATCTCGCCGCCCTCCGTCCGGACGAGGTCGTCTTCGGGCGCGTCACTGGCACGGCAGAGTTGGCACAGCGGAGGACTGCGATCGTGGGTGGCCCGCGCGTGCTTTCGGACGACCTCCTCGCGCGGCTGTACGTCTTTCGCGAGACCGACCCGAAGCGGACAGACACGCTCCACCTGATGGTCATGTTGGCCCATTGCGTGACCGACGAGATGGCGAACAGGACCTTCCTGCGGTGTCTGTTTGACACGCTCGCGAGAGGGCCGGGCTCGGAACTGGCTCAGATGCCGCTCGAGGAGAGGCTGGCGACGATCGTTCCCTGCGCAGATCTCGCGCCCGTGCATTTGCGTTCGCTAAGCCCGGCGAGACGACGGTGGCGGAGAGCTGTGGCCCGCGTTATATGCCAATTGAGGGCAGAGAGAAGCCATGTGGGCGCACCCCTCCTTCCTCGGTTTGATTTCGGTTTGATTTCGTCCTAGGGCGGACATACGCTTCCGTGTCGCCGCACGGACGCGACGCCGTACACCCCAGCACGACCTGGTCTCGTCACCACCTCGCTCACGGAAGCGCAAACGAGCGCCGTGCTTTCCAACTGCCGCAAGCACGGCGTGACGTTTGGGAATGCCTACCTCGCGCTGGGACAGGTCGCGATGACGCGGGTGCTCTACCGACGGTACTTGCGGGGCGACATCTCCGAGGACGAATGGGCCTACAGAAAGAGGCAGCCGCATCGGATCTGCGCCACGCTCAGCCTGCGTCAACATATCAACGAGGGATGGTTCGAGGGGGGAGGCGGAGGCGAGTTCATGGTCGCCATTAGCACCTTTAGCTATCGACTCCCGTTCATGACGCTCTGCGACGGGCACCGCGAGCGAGATCTGTCGGACGGAGCGCCCCCATTCGGGGATCTGCTCCCGTTTGAGCGTTTCCTGCATCGCGCCAGGTTGATCAAGGAGCAGGTCAAGGCCAACTTTAGCCACCCCTTGTTCTTCGAGCTCTCTGATGCGTCTACGCTGGCGTACGCTCAGCACACGTACGACTGTGCAATACAGTGGGCCAAGCGGGTCGGGGGTGCCGACAATGACGACGCGGACAAAGAGCGGACGTTGGCGACCAGCGATTTGCTCTCCGACGTCAACGCGTATGACGGGTGCACCCTGGGCGACGTGCGTATCTCGATGACTACTCTGGTTCGTCGTGCTGAGCTTCGATCCAGCTGGATTTGATATCCCCGCACGAACACCCCCTGCCGCCCTCTCATCCGCTCTCGCCGTTTTCTCCAGATCCACACCCAAACAGAGCAGGTTATGTCACTCCGCCGCCTGCGACGGAGGTGGCCCCGAGCGTTGCGGTGGAGGACATCACGACGATCCTCCGCGTCCGTCCGGCGGACGTGTACCTCAGTGCGCTCACCTCGCGCGGACGGCTAAAGATGTACGTCTACTACGACCGCAACGTGTTCGAGGACGGGGTGGTGCGCGAGTGGCTGGACGAGGTGCGGGGGGCGACGCTGTGGTACCTCGGTCGGGCGCACGCCTCGCCGCGCGGGGCGCCGAGGGCGAAAATGTGATCGTTTTGTCTGTGTGGGGGAGTGCGAATCTCGGCGCTGTATGAATGACGTTGTTTGTTTATTTCAAGTGGCGCGCTGCAGCAGCGCCGCGCCGCAGCGCGATGTCTTTGGACGAGCGGAGTTTCGGGTGTCGCAGCGTCTCTTGGGCTGCACTCCGCGTCGGGTCTGCGATGGCTGGCTCGCGTCCAGCCCGCTTCTCTTCGGCACCGTGGCTGATCTGCGAGTCCGTGTTCCCCGCCCGCTCACTCCCAAAAATCGTGTTTATTGTCCTGTGGGAAGCGGGGCGTCCCACGCCGGACAGGGACGGCTAGAGCGTGATACGTGGCAAAGTCTGCTGAACCCGTTTATGTAAACCAAGTTCGTTCGCACCGGTATCTGATCCATGGGATTGTCTAGGCTGCGAGTGGGTGCACTTGGACAGGTACAACGACGCGAACGGGCCACCGCCGGGCAAGACTGGGTGCAGCGCAGGGCGCCATGGGAGCAGGCGGGTTGTCGTCAGGTACGAATCCGTGTTGACCAATTGATCCTGCAGGCACACGGTCGCTGATAAGGACCCCATCTTACGAGGGACGGGTATGTCCAACTCGGTGCGATGTCGGCAGATGTGACCTGGGGACCGAGTTAACTGATCAGTGACAAACAAGCCAACATTCTTCTGGCCGATCGTGCAGGAATGTACGGCGACCTCGGAGCTTGCGGTTCGACACATATATACACTGGTCAGGGCGGTCGACTACCCCCCCTGAATCATGACCTTTCGTCTCCCAGAATTACCCGCCAACCTCCAAAGCACGTATGGCGCCGCGGCGGTCGCCGCTGTCGGCATCCTCGTCACCGCGAGACTCTTTCGCGGTCCCAATGCGAGTCGCCTTGTTCTCGCTGTCTCACCGGGCGCTGACCGGCTCTGTTAGCTCGATGCCATCCCGACGGTGGGATCAGACAGCTGGCTCGGCTCCTGGTGGGACGGCCTGACGTTTCCGGTCAACGCAGACCGCATCGTACGACAAGGGTTCGAAAAGGCAATCCCTCTCTCGTCGCCGCTCCTCCCGTTCACGCATGCTCAGTTTGCCCTCGTTCGCAGTACAAGTCCGACCCGTTCAAGATCGCGGACCTGTATGACTGGGTCGTCGTCTTGAGCAACCGCAAGCACGTGGACGAAGTGCTGAGGTTGTCCGACGACGAGAGCTCGTTCATCACTGCGTTCCTCGACGTGAGCGACCGACCGTCTTGCTCGCTCCCCGCCGCGCTGGCGCTGACATATGTTCCCTGGCAGCAATTCAACTTTGATGCTATCATGGGGCACGGATTCTTTGATAACCCGACTCACAACGGGTTCATTCGCGCGCAGCTGACGCGCAACATGGGAGCGCTGTTTCCCGCGATCACAGACGAGATCGCGTTCGCATTCAATGAAGTCCTGGGCATCAAGGGGAACGGTGAGCGGCGCATCGACGTGGGCGTCCGTGCGTTGACTTTGGGAGCCTAGAATGGAAGCGCGTACCGTCCGCGAGTTCGATACGAAAGGTCGTTTGCAAGTCGGGCAACAGGATGTTTGTTGGCATGCCACTGTGTACGGCCTTTTTCCTCTCCTCCGTCGCTCTTCATCTTTGTTCCTCTAGGCCGTGACCCAGAATGGATCAACATGATCCTCCAGTTTTCCATGGACATTTTCATGGGTGGAGCGATCGTCGGGCTGTTTCCCAAATTTTTACGACCGTGAGCCCGTTTCTAGGTCGCCTATCCAGGATCCGAGTTTACGTCCGTCGCTAGCCTTGCCGGCTGCTTATTCCCGGGTATCACTCGAAACATTGCACGTGGCGCGAAACTTCTCGGTCCGATCCTCGATGAACGACGGAAGAGCTTGAAAGAGCATGGGAAAGAAGCCGATTTGCCCGTTTGTTTTTCTCTTTATTCATGTCTGACGTCGGAGTGACTGTCGCGACCGTTGTCAGCAAGACGGCGTGACGTGGTGTATCCAGGATGCACAGGACGCCGAGCTGACGCCGACGCTCTTGTCCGCCAAACTCCTCGCTCTCAACCTGACTGCCATCCATGTAAGCAGGGTCCGCGTTCGGTCGCTGTTTCCACCGAACTGACCGCGTCGTGCCAGTCAACCACCAATGTGTGTCCAGGATCCAATCACGCCCCTCGCGCTGACGTGTGTCGTGTCGCAGATTCTGACTCACGCGCTCTTGTACCTCGCGGCGAACCCTCAGTACGTCCACGTGCTGCGAGAAGAAGTGGAGGCCGTCGTGCAAAAGGAGGGATGGACCAAGGTCGGGCTGGCAAAGATGCGCAAGGTCGACAGCTTTTTCAAAGAGTGCGAGCGCATCGAAGGCATGGTGACCGGTGAGTGAGCCTTCCTCGCGCCCGTCGTCGCACCGGCGCGGCCCGGCGTGCTGACGCCTTCACGCGCGCGCGCGCGCGCCAGCGGGGCTCCGGCGCCGGATCAAAAAGGACGTCACGCTCTCGGACGGCACGTTTTTGCCCAAGGGCACGACGACCGCGATCGGCATCCAAGTCGTCCACCGCGACGGCGACACGTACCCGAACGCGAGCGCGTTCGAGCCGTTCCGGTTCACCGAGGGGCACAGGGACGACGAGGAGGACGCCAAGCACCAGCTCGCGTCGACCGCGGTGGACTATTTGGTGTTTGGGCACGGGAAGCATGCGTGGTGCGTGGCGCCGTTGCCCCTCTTTCGCATACCGGTCTGATGCGCGCGCGCGGTGCAGTCCTGGCCGGTTCTTCGCTGCCGCCCACCTGAAATTGATGTTTGCGTATGCGGTCGTGACGTACGATATCAAGCTGGACGACGTCGACGGTGCGGCGTCGTGCACGCGCGGTCTGAACACGGGTACCATGCTCATGGCGGATCCGCGTACGAACCTGCTGTTCAGGAAGAGGGCTCATTGAGTGTTTCGCACGGGCGTCGTTGGTGGTGTTGTATGTCGTTCACCTCGTGTAACTCTGTTTGTCTGGCTGGCTGTTTGGAAGCAGAACACTACAGCAACCGTCTGTAGGATCGCGATGTCTCACAGATAGGCTGGTTCCCCGGCCAGATGCCGGCACGAAGCCAGTGCAGGCGCTTTCATGGGCCAGCCTTTTCGAGCGCGCGTCGGTGACATTTCTAGTTGTGAGGCACCGCAGGGCGGGATTCAAGGCCATCATGCACGAGGCGTTCGATGAAGATGTTCATTCCGTGCAGATATGCCATCACGCTATCCATAAGGTCGACTCGCATTCCAGAATGCATTCGATCGGTAGCGGCACTTGGCACATGCTGCCACGGCGGCGGCGGGCGCTCGCGCGCTCACTTGCATCCACAAGACCCTTCAGGCTTGTGTGGACAAAAAAGAGCATAAAACTTGCATATAAAGGCTCACGACTCTGGAGTTGTGAACGCGTCAAGCGGTCGCATTACCTGTCAGCGTTTCATTGTTCCCTATACCTCAGGACATGAGCATCCCCCCGTCGACAGAGATCTACGCCGGGTCCATTCAGTACGGTATTGCGAAGCAGATCCAGATGAACGCAAAGCTTACACATTGGCCTGGAAAAAGACATGTCAACGAACGCACGACAACAAATGGCGAGGATGCTTGCCTGTGATAAAGTGTGCCTCCTCCGATGCAAGATAGCTCACGATACTCGCGACGTCTTCTGGTTGGCCTCGGTCTTTGATGGGTCCCATAGAGAAGAACTGCCGGCGATAGACCACCATGATCGGTGCAATGAAAGAGGATAGTATCATACACTCACGTTTTCACACAATTCCACCAATTCCTTGTCCATCTTCCCGAACGCTCCGCCGGGTCCCATAGTAGCGGCCACTGTCTGGATTCCAGCCATGGTTCCGCTACAAGACATGGCGTCGGCACATACCCATCGGCGTGTCAATTATACCGGGGGCATATGCATTCACTGTGATCTTGTGTCGCCCTAGTTCCAGTGCTGATCTGGTCAGGCTTGTGACCGCGGGCGAGGCAGCGTCCTTACCGGCAGTTTGGGTCAGACCCCGGATAGCAAACTTGCTCATAGCGTACGCGTAGTGTAAAGGGAAGCCCATTTTGCCAGCGGCGGAGCTCGCGCCGATGATGCGCCCACCGCGTCCTTGCGCGATCATGTGTGCTGCCGCATGTTTATAGCACAAGAACGCGCCACGCGCGTTGACGGACATGACTCGCTCCCAGTCCTGCATTTGAGCTGCAGGCCACCCCCGTATCAGTCCAAGGTGCAACGCCCCAACGAGCGTGACATACTTTCAGCCAGCTCCGATGTGCGAGCGATGCCGGCGTTGGCTACCATCTGCCATAGCGCTGTGACGGGATCGGGCTCTGCGTGCACGAGGTACCCACGACGTCCAAACCGCCGAGCTGTTCCACGGTGCTGCGTATCATCTCTCTGACCTCGTCTTCCTTCGTCACATCGGCGAGCGCTACATGGGTCTTTCGACCCATATTCTTGACATCGTTGGCGACGGCACGCAGCCGGTCGTGCTTGGCGGGAACGTCGTTCAGGGCGATATGGAAACCATCCCGAGCGAGCCGGAGTGCGATACCGAGTCCGATGCCCTGGGCGGAGCCGGTGATGAGAGCGACACCCTTGGTGACAGACATGGTGGGTTCAAGCGGGCGTTGGCGCCATGCGGCTGCCACGCATATAAACGTCTGGACGGTGCCTGGCAAGTCAACATGCTGTGCATATATGTAATGTACACCACACCGGTAGTTGGTTGAGACACCACAGTTGCGGGGAAACTAGCTTTTGGTTGATATTCGTTCCCGGCCACCAGCTACCTTCGGTTACCACAGCTCTGGGTAGTAGACGACCTGACCGCCGAGGGTAGGCTCAGGCGGTGATGTTCCACAGGAAGAAGATGTGGCTGAGTGCTGATTGATGATTGATGATTGATGGAGGTGCACACAAGGTGTTACTAGAAACAGGCGGGGAGATTCGACGGCGGTCGGAGCTCCAACCCTACTTCTAGCCCCAGTCGTGTTCCCCCGGAAATCGCCTGCTACCAGCCTTGGCCTGGCGTACTCAGGTTAGTTTCCCGTCTGCGCCGGGTCATGAACGGAGGGATATTTGGTGCAGCTGGGGCGCGGTCCCGTTTTGATGGTTTTTGACACTGGCATTGACAGACACGTTAATAACTAGTGGAGCGAACAACACTCGAGTTCTTCACGGAGCTGTACTATGATGCCAATCAACGTCAAATATCAGGTAGCTTATGGCTCGTACAACAGATGTACGGTTACCCGGTCGTCCGTCTCCTGCTCTAGAAAGGGAACCGGGGACAACAGTAGCTGTCCGAGGTCCGCCTGTACATGAGGGTGTGACTCTGGTTCTGATGGAGAGCATTCGACACAAGTTTTTACGTCTTCGAGTAACGTCACCAGGGGATCCTTCGAAGCTCTCAATTCTCGGTGTTAGCCTGAGGCTGGACTGGGGAGCTTAACCGTCGGCACGAGGATGCACCCCGAGGCACTTACGCCAGCTCAACTGTCGCTGTCAGTCGTTGGTGCACCGGCATTGGCGCTTGACCTGTAATCATCAACGCTGTTCGCGCCACCGAAATTGTCCGGGCTCATACATCACAGCAATAGCACTTATAATAGATCAGAAGTTGCAATGTTCATCATATATATGTAAACATTGTCTCTAAGTAAATTGGAGCACATACATCAAGGGAGTTGCGCAGTTGTAGCTGCGAACTGCGAGTCTGGGTATTA